>JAQBSW010002428.1:0-70000 GCA_029291075.1 Eudiplozoon nipponicum | reverse complement strand
TATACTTGTTGTTAGACCTCTTAAAGCATAACATTTTTTAATGCTAGGAAAGTGTATGTTAAGTTGGTTTGTGTATATTTCTGCATGTATACACTCTTCACAATGAGATTACAGTGATTAAATGACAATTACTGACAACTCACTAAATAAAGTACATCATGCATGTGTGTATGTGTTCTCGTTTGTTTTGGATTGAGGAGTAATCAATTAATGCACGTACACTCATCCCAGTAAAATTACAGCGATTTGGCAACATCTAACTATTCCTCGATAAGCGTGTTTGTGTGTATGTGCGTGAGCATTTACTTAAGACTGAGAACTAATGTGTTACATGTAATTAACGGCACGTGTAGCAGTCATTCAAGTGAAACTAAAATGGTAACTGTCATTTCCTAAATGCACACGTCAGACCTATTTTACACGTACTTTCCTAAATGAAGTAATTACGAGTGGCATTCCGGTGAGGAGGGAGCAAGATACTATGAATAGAGTAAATAATTAAGAGGTAGTAAAAATTAAATTAGAAACGGATAATCAGAGAGAAAAGCAAATAAGATCTTTGGATGACTTTAAATTTATAAAAGATTTTACTGATGGCGCACGTAGAAGTAAAAAAGGTTCATATCAGGCATGATAGAAAATTAGGAAATTTGTGTATATATAAACAGACCATAACTAAGACGTGCCCTGCTATAACTAATCGAGTGGTAGACCTTTCTAAAATAAATCTTAATGAGAATCAGCTACAAATGCTTAATCGTGGTCTTAATACAGCTATCAAATTGAGAAATCGCAAAAAATGAGATAATTACTGAGGCTGTTAAAATAGCAATTCCTCTCAGATAGAGATAAGATTATGTTTCAAATAGACGTAGCCGCAGCTGTACTAACGTGCAAAGATGTAAAATATAAACCAAATTGTGCAATAAAACGTCTCGAAATAATTAATAACTGACAATGATGTGATATGCTTGAAAGCAGACAAAGGAGGGCGACGGTTCAAATGAGTCAATCTGACTATAATGCTAAATTGTATGAACAACTAGACAACATAGGGTATAGACTAAAATTAATAAGGTTCCTACGTTTAAGCTACAAGGAGAAGTTAAATTATTGGTCAATAACATGATTGCTGAAGACGAATTAGATCAAGCGCATGGTAACGCTCTCATACAAAAAGATACAGTCGCTCCTAGAGTGTACGGTTGAAGTAAAGATACATAAACCAGGCAACCCTTTGAGAGTTATTATTATGTCAACACTCTCCAACATATAAAATGTCTAAGTTTTATGTCATAGAATAAAAATATTCTTACTTCTTAGACCGTACTTTGATGAATTCATACCATTTGTTTGAGATTGTAAATATATGTGAGCTAAACCAAAACGATAGATTGGCGAGTTTAGATGTATATAACATTACAGTGTCAAATGTACACCAATATACCAGTACCTAAAAGCACTAGACTATTTTCAGCGTTTCCTGGTTGATCATCCAGTAGTATTGGAAGGAAGGAAAGCTGAAGATGAGACATGTCATGGAGATGATGGACTTATGTATGTCCTCCACTTATTTTAAATTTATGAATGAGTTAAATAAGCAGATTAGGGTGTTTCCAATGGCACAACCACTGTCAGTTCCAATAGCTAATATATTGATGCGACACATGGAGAAGACCCTCTTAGATATAACGCCCCTAAATCCTAAATTGTATATAAGAAATTTGGATGATATATTAGTCATTTGGAATCACGGGGAGGATCAACTGATAAATTTCTTAAATATAGCAAATCAGGTGAGCGAGCTGAAATTTACAATTGAAAATGAATCATGTGGTGAATTACCATTTCTGGATGTCAAGTTAATTAAAAAAGGTACAAAACTAGAACGGGATGTTTATAGGAAGGATACTTACTCAGGCATCCTTCTTAATTTCAATTCAAATCACCCATATAGAATGAAAATCGGTATCTTAAAATCGATGATAATAAGAAGCTTAAGATTAGCAGATAAAAAGCATAGGGAGATTGAATTAGGTAATTAAACGAACATTGGTTGCGCGGGTGGTGATAACAATTATTATAATCAAGGTTGCGGTCTTGATATAAACACCTGACCCATTAATTACTTACATATGTCAGTATAAACTAAGAATTGTATAGTGTAGAAAAGGGCAATTCATCCAGTAGACCGGTTTCGTCCTTATTGGGAACTCATCAAGTACTGGCCAGAATTTGCCGCGGACAGGATACGAACCTGGGCACGTCTGCTTCGGAATCTGGTGCTCTAACCACTGAGCTATCTGCCGCACGCTACACTACACACAATTTCAGTTATAATACTAACTAATGTAACTTGGTTAGTCAATTTTTCCTTTAGGTGGAGCTCATATGGCATCCGTTTAGACCCAAAGTTCCAACTAACCATGCCCAATCTGTCATTACTGAACAGACACCACATTACATGGGGAAATGGTATTGAAATGAACATTTATATAATTAAACAGACATTGGTTGCGCGAGGTGGTGATAACAATTATTATAATCAAGGTTGCGGTCTTGATATAAACACCTGACCCATTAATTGAATTAGGTAGACTGCGAGAAATATTCAGTGCTAATGTGTATTCTCTAGATTTAAATGTAGCCTGTAATGAGCGTTATAAATGCATTTAATCATGACTGAAAGTACGTGAAATCAAATAAAACGAAAGATGATTGGGTGGTGATGTTAATACCTGATTCTAAACTAAGTAGGCAAATCAAAATGATAGCATCCAAATACAATATACGTACTATTTTAAAACAGACCGTTACCCTAGGTATTAAACTGCCCAACCAAAAGGAGAAAATAGAACCATTAGACACATCAGGTGTATATGAATTTCCATGTAACGATTGTAACCTGATGTATGTAGGTGAAACCATGCGTCAATTAGGGTAAGAAGAGAGGAACATAAAACCGCATGCAAGTATGGTCATGTTAATAAATCGGATCTTGCGCGCCATACAATAGAGACAGGACACTCAATTAATTGGGATGGGTGTAGACGTATATCAATTTGTGGCCATAGCAGATCGACCAGATTGATTAGAGAATCCATAGAAACTAAATCGAGAAATGATATAATGAATGAAACACCCGGAGAAAAATCACTAAGTCCTATTTTGAATACAGCAACAAATAATGGTAGGAAAGGAAGATTGCACAAATCTAAATCAGAATTTTGCTCAATTAAAAGAAAAAGAACACTGGATTTATATTAACTTATAGGAGTTGAGGTGAGATATTCAATATCTCTAATTTATTATCTGATTTTATTATAATTTCATTCTTGATTACTTGTTATCTTATTTTATCTATTATCTTACGTTCTTTTGTTAGTGTAGCGCCTTTAACAAACATTTATCTATACATGATGGGAAGGTTTATTTTTATTTTTTTAGCCCAATTTTCTTTGCACTATTACTAGTGTCTTTCTTTATCAGGCAATTTTCAATTTCTTTTACGAACCGTTTAATTTAACTTTCCTACCCTATAGAAACACCTTATCCATTTTCTAATTCAATTTCGCTACTTCTTAATTATTTACTCTATTCATAGTATCTTGCCCCTCCTCACCGGAATGCCACTCGTAATTACTTCATTTAGGAAAGTACGTGTAAAATAGGTCGGACGTGCATTTAGGAAATGACAGTTATCATATTAGTTTCATTTGAATGACTGTTACACTTGTCGGTAATTACTTGTAACAGATTAGTTCTCAGTCTTAAGTAAACGCTCACGCACACTTACACACAAACACGCTTATCAGTGAATATTCAGATGTTGCCAAATCGCTGTAATTTCACTGGGATGAGTGTACACGTGCATTAATTGATTACTCCTCAATCCAAAACAAACGAGAACACATACACACATGCATGATGTACCTTATCTAGTGAGTTGTCAGTAATTGTCATTAAATCACTGTAATCTCATTGTGAAGAGTGTATACATGCAGACATATACACAAACCAATTTAACATACACTTTCCTAGCATTTAAAAAACGTTATGCATAAGAGATCTAACAATAAGTATAAATGGGGCAGTTTAAACTAATATTTCCACTTGATATATTGATTGTCAACTTAGTGGGTGATGTGTTTGCCATTGAAAAATATTTCGTACCCGGAGGTCGAAATAGTTAGAAAAATCATGATGACCGTGGATTAAAACATTTCGGTACGTAATCCGAAAAATCAGGTAAATAATCTATTCCCTGTCGCGCAACATGTTTCTTTTAAAGCTTATTTAAATAGTTATAAATTTATCATCGAAATAGGAAAAATTAAGGAAAAAAATGAAAAACATGACTAGCAATTGATTATTTTGTAACATACTGCGCCGCGTTACAACCAAAAGATATTCAATTTTGACAACTATAGTTCTCTTTAAGATCAAATAGTATAAATCTGTTTTTACACAATATTTCTCTTAACTGTGATTTTGCAGCAATCTCTGTTAGTTTCAAGCAGTTCTAATAGAGATTTCTTGAACTTCAAATTTAATTGTAATTAATAGGGTTTTGTTTAATAATAATACACACCCGCGCGCAATACACAGGTAACATGCGGTGGATTAATGTTTCTCTATGTTCAAACACAGGAATTACTAAGTTTACATTTTTTACACAACTACTCACAGTTTAGTTATGATTCTACTAATCCTGACATCAGGTGTGTCCCAATCCTTTATCCGAAACTCTATAGTTCAATGGATTTGTGTAATTTAAACATTCAAAACCTAGCAAACTGTGGAATAATTATTTGTGATGTTTTTTATGACTGCTTTTACACGATTTCTCTCCATCAATTATCAGTGACAATATTTATTGTGTTTCTTCTCATCAATTATCAGTGACTTTAAACTAAATTGCTAATCAGTCTGGATTTATATCATCGTACTTTTTCAATCATTTACATGAATTCATCACGATTCAGCCGATTGTGTTTATTGTGACTACTTTTGTATAAGACATTTAATTGTGTTGACTATGTAATATTTTGTTGCGTCTGAGCACGGTCCATTTGGTTTAACAGTGAATAGAGTCATGCATTACAACACAACATTTAATAAACGTCAGATAACACGGATGAGTCTTCTTACTTCACCCTTCGGAAAAAGGCCAGGGACTGATCATGAGAACGGGTAGTGATAACAGTCACCATGGAAATTTAAGAATGGGATAATATCACTAAATAGACAGCTACTCCGCAAAACCTATTACAATAACTACAAAATCTCCTACAATATGTAGTGTTGACAAATATGATGAACTAATGCATAACATTTCAATTTTAATAATACATAATTTGGAAATAAAAATCTCAAGAAGGTATGTGTGCTGATCAAAATTACCCTTGTCTTTTATTAACCCACGAGAAAGTATTATCTTAATCAAAATTAAAAGATCAGCAGAATTGTAGATTTTTTCTAATTCAGTAAGTAAAAATTTAAAAGACATCTTATAAGGAGGTGTTTCTCTAAGCCCCTTTTGCAATTGATTGTAAATTCTGTAAATTTTCGAAAAAGAGAATAACTTCCCCGCAACATTTCCCACCAAAATGATTTAATTTCGAAGCAAAAGCTTAGTTATATTACTTTGATTTCCTTGGCAATGAAGATTTCCAAGCAAATACGAAAACGCGAATTCCTAAAGACATAATATATTATTAGGAATCTCAGTATGACAACAGGAACATAACACAGGAGCCAGATTTGATTTAAAAGTCGCACCACACTCCATAACAAAGTACATAAACTGAAGCCGAGCTTTAAAAAAGAGGAATGGTTAACTATTGTTTAAAACGAATTATGATCCAAAATTACTAAAATAATTTGTTTACAGACATTACTCATATAAGAAAGGATCGGTTATCCAAACATACAAATTATTTATGATAATCTAGGTTACGAACTTGATATAAACACCTGACCCATTAGGTACATACATTTTTTAGTATAAACTCAAGAACTGTATAGTGTAGAATAGACAATTCAACCAGAAGACCGTTTTCGTCTTTTTTGGGAATTCATCACATACAGGCCAGAATTTGCCGCCGAAAAGGCTCGAACCTGGGCACATCTGCTTCGGAAACTTATGCTCTAACCACTGCGCCACCCTGCCGCACATTACACAAAGTTTACCGGTATTGACTAACTAATGGATATTGGTTAGCCTTTCCTTTTAAATGAACATTAGTTGCGCGAGCGATGATAATAATTATTTATATCAGGGTTGCAATCTTGATATATACAAGTCTAACAATGTACATACATTTGTCTGTATAAACGAAGCATTTTATAATGTAGAAAGAGCAACTCATCTCGTTGTGTCTATTCTATATTGAGGATTGAGGTAATTAGTCGGAACTTTAGTTCTAAACGTGTACCATAAAGGCTATACTTAAAAGGAAAGGACACCAAGAAATATGCGTTAATATCTAATTGAAAATTATTTAGATTGTGGCAGGGTGGCTCAGCGGTTAGAGCAGCAGATTCCAAAGCAGACGTGCCCAGGTTCGAACCCTGTCCGCGGCAAATTCTGGCCAGTACATGGTAAAATCCAAATAAGGACAAAACCGGTCTACTTCGAATTGAATTTCCTTTTCTACACTATACGCGGATTTATACTGACAAATATATATGTACCTAAAATGTCAGGTGTTTATATCAAGTTCGCAACCATGATTATAGCAAATGTTATCACCGCTCGCGCAACCATTGTTTGTTTAACCCAAATTTTTGTTATTTAAATTTTAATGAAGGAGTTGTTAAATATTACATCTATATTTCATTATTAATTATGGAGATCCGTTTCGCAGCTTATTGCGTACTGATGAAACTAGATATTCATTTACTAATAGAACTCGTACGTCTGTAAAATCTTGAATCCTTTACATTTCCAAGTGTACCGATTTTTGGCCTTAATTGATGGGTTCTCACTTGTCCCTTCATTTTCAAGCCCTTCACAGATGTTTGAATTGACAAGTGAGAACCCACCAATCAAGGCCAAAAATCGGTGCACCTAGAAATGTAAAGGATTTAAAATTTTACCGACTTACGAGTGCTATGAATTGTTTCTCACAAGAAAACGGCGGCAAACATACAAACAAGAAGGACAGCACTGAGAAATTTAAATCTACTTTTATCCATTTATTGCAACAGATTGACTTATGTGAAGAATGCAAAAACTATTTGTTTAAATCGGTGGTTGGTTCTGATCAATGCGGCATTGACCGAGGAATCAGTTGATGTGTGATGCTGAGTTATTTTAAAATTTCGCTAATTTTGTTTTACCCAGTGAACCGATTTTACCATCTAGATACCCTTTGCATGAAATTGATGGTTTCCAAGCTGTTCTGATAATTCCCGAAGAACATAATTGTTTATGGCTGTGATCAGTTTGCCAGTGGCATTGGTTATCATTTTGTTGATTTAATTCTTGTTGTTGAACAATACTTTTTTGATTATTATCACGTTTTCACGCATATATACAATTCAGTAATACTTGAATATGTCCAACGTGTGATAATTAATCATGTTTATGAGACAATGCAGGCGTCAATCTTGAAGAACATTTGTTTGTTCTTATAGGATCTTCGTTATATCTTTAATTATAGGTAATACAATAAGGCAATCCTGCAGTCAACACTGCAATCAACACTGGGGTTGTTACCACGTGAAAACTTTGCGCAACAAGGTTAAACGATCAACTATGCTAGGAAAAATAGCATGTATATGTAGCAGTGAACAATGCGCACAAATGGTTGTTCTCAAGCTATCAAAACAATAATGACAATATCTCAGACATCACTACGCAATACTGCGAATGACGCCCCACATGCAAACACGCATACACACAAACACAAACGCATACACACTCACCAACTAGTCAAAACAAGAAACAGCGGTAAAAACGAGTCAGATTTGTTACCACTAGCATAATCAATTGAATCAATTGAAAACCCAAAATGTATAAATATGTATGATTGTATAAGAGATGTTTAGTATTCACAGAAAATATATATATATATATATATAAATATATATATATATATTACCGTAAATTAGCTGCCGGTCGGCGGGAGCAAACCAGTAATTTCTCCTTACAGTAATCGAAGGAAGCTCATAATATAGAAGATGATGGTTTCAAAATACCCGCCTCTATCAATCATTGTGTTGCTCAAGTCGCTGCTGCTAATTTCGTTGTAGAAGCACCATATATTTTCGGTGGTTCGTAACCTTTATTTAGTTCTAGCTATAGTTTAAATCTCTGCAATCAGGAAGTTGTAACATTGTATTAGATTTGCTTTAAAACTCTTTCCACCTCATGGGCAGGCAACTGGACTCCTTCTGCACCTTAGGGGTACATATCGACATTTTTAATTCGTGCTATCTGTATTCAAGAGGCATATATGTTTATTTTGACAATCCATCGTCTTAACTCAATTTCTAATAAAATAAAATCCAGTAAAGTCGTTTGAGTATTAGCTACAACAGTCGACATATGATAGATATTTTCATTTATTAAAAATTTCGTGTCCCATTTGCCCACAGCCACCATCGACGCGCTCGATGCCTGACAAAAATTTGCTCTCATAGATTTTACGTCGTTTAATGGCCATCATTATTACTGACTGTTCGTTTAATAAAAATCCTTACAAACGAAAACCTCTTCCAAACTTTTTTTCTTCTATAGGTCTACAAATATGAGCCTTGAAATGATTTATATTTTGGGCATGATCTCGAATATCCTTATTTTTTTGATGATGAACACTATTTCCCCATTGAAATGGCCGTTTTATAATAGCACCATACTGATTTTGCTGCTTCTTAGACAATGTAATCATCGAAGCTTGTGTCTTTGTCCACTGAACTTGCTTACAAGACACTGGCTTTCGCCGTTTGTCTCGGGCTTGCTGATTAGGGCGCGAAGAATTCCAATATGGTATGTCGCTTCTGACGGGTGTTATAACGGGATCCACGCGTGGAAATGCAGCTGCAAATTTGTTGTTCGTCATGGCCGAATTTTCGAGAGCCTGAGTTCTTTCTTTTAGGCCTCCTTTGGCACTTGATATTGAGCCATTTCTGGAAGGATCCAGCAGCATAAACATAACAACCTCATGCGTTAGCAACCCAGGTAAAGACTCAGTTAACTTGGATAACCACTGCTTGATGTGTACCGTGGAATCAAGGGGAATCTGAACCAGTATTTATTTCAGACTACAACTCTGAAAACACCTAATGATACCCGGCTCGGTAAGGATCCACACTCGTCTTTCATATTCATCTTATGGCAAGTCGACAGGCAATTATAACTTGACTGCAACTGTCTGGTTAATTAGTTCCTGGGCAGCAACACGCACAGTAAGTGATTCTAATTAAATTTCTTTTGGTCGAACTGAGGCTTGAAATTTTTCACACCAACACTGTGGCTTTTCTACATTCAGGGGTGCAAGCATTGGCTTAAATTTTGATGACGGTCGGAAAGAACTCGTCGATTCGGATGAAAATACTGGAATAATTATGTTTGCTTGCTCTTGGGCGCGATCGCCATTGTTGACTTCATTTCTATTAGTTGCGTTTTTATGCGGCTTCCCTCAGAATTTATCACTAGTGTGTCATCCAGCTGAGACATAATTATCCCTATCTCCGCAGTCAAGGTATTCAGTTGTGCAGTTAATACTCTTACTAATTTTTTAATCCATCGGAAGCCATATGGTTTAACTTAACACAAATGATTTTTTAATCAATTATATGTACGATTTTGCTCGTATAAATCAAGTCAATTTAGTAAGACAATGTACAAATACTTATTATTATATGTTTACTTCTCCATCTTAAAGGCTGCATCCATCACTGTGTTGACTGCCTCATCATAATACATTCACTTCTGTGTGTACTTTCTCTTAATTAATTCCAGTCATAGATAGGATCCTAGGTGGGTTCTCGGTGTAAAAGTTGGCTATTGCTACACGAAAAAATTTAAGGTACCTAAGAATGATGACTACGTTTAAACATATAAAACATGAATTTTATATATCCTATATAAAATTTAATCAGTTTTAATTTTGGCCATTTTAAGTTTACGCTAACGGTCTAAAGAAAGAAATTCTTAATAATTTATTATAATTTTTCTGTAATATTGATTTATTGAATGAAGAATTTTCAGGTAATTCTTTTATTAATTTAACAATATTTTTTCAATTTTTTGTTGTATTCTATTTTGCTTTTATGGTGTGGATGCCCTGCGGTGTTAGATACCTGAATTTTTAGGATAACCTGAATATACATCATTATAATAAAATTTGAAAATTATTTACATTCAAAGCTTTTAATTTGCCATATCGGAGAGGATCTCAATTTTGTATTTAGTTATTTTTGATAACGTTTCACTAATTTAGTTTTTTTTTAATATCGGCAAGCTGCTACATATTTTGATTTAATAAAATATTTTATAATAAATATTATTTTGATTCGTTTGATAGAAGATTTATATGTAGGGAAAGAGAGCAGCAGACAAACTGCCTTTAGGATATTGCCTTAGTAAGGTTTAATTGCTCTATGTTTAGCGATTATACTACTGATCTTGATCAGCATGTTGAGAAACATTTGGACATATACGAAATGCACAAACGGTCATAAATTTCTCCTTTTGAGTTAAGCCTGCAGCCTAGTCTAAGCTCTAATATCGTTTTGTGCGGGATGTTTAAAACAATATTAATAAATAACATATATTTAATATAAAAAATAATTCATATGTATGCATAAATTTTTTTACTTCATCATCCTTATTCTTAAATTAAAATTGTATGTATACTTTTGTATGATACATGTTGATTTAATATTCTTTTTTTTAAATTATTTTATCATTGATTTCAAACTTAAAGTAAAGTTTCTATATTTTGGTGTGTCAATCCATGGAGTAAAAAAAGTAAAATATAGGCACTTGTTTTTTGTCAGTCACTGCTGTGTCAAAATTTTGACTTGGGATCTCGAATGCAGACTCAAATGCGTTTTGGCTTTGCCGTAACGAGTAAACACTGGCGTTGGCTCTGTTGACACTGATTCTGGTTCCTCTATATCTCTCGGCGGCGGACAGCGTTAGTTGGCTCTGTCGTTAATGAGATATCGGGCGTCAGACCGTGGTCAGCAAAACTTCTGGAGGTTGAAGTATCGTCTCTTCGCCGCCTGATAGGTCAACATGTTGGAACAGCGGGCCATTTTGATCAACGTCGGCCGTGGATAATTTGTGTTTGGAGACAGCTTCAGCTTTATCATTGATCTCCAAAATTATGTAATTCTGACGTCGATCTAACACACGATAAGGACCGCGCTTCGTTTTGGCTAGAATCCTGTTATCCATGTCGTTATTGACGAAGCATCATTTTCAGACATTAAAATCTTTGCGTTTGTAGATTGGACCTTGTTGCTGACATGTAGGACAGATCGGCCGATTCTGAGCGTTATACTGTAGGTAACTTCGAAGTGGAAACAGAAAATACGGATCGTTCATCATTATTTTAGTTTCATGCCAGTTATTTCACACTGCAGCAGAGTTCCATCATAATCAAGTTTTTTCAGGCGTTTGACGTCAAATGTACGAAGGGATGGGTCATCTTGCTGTGCTGTTTGCAATTCCTGAGTACTTATAGGTGAAGGACACAGGATAGCGACACAGTGTTCTGCAGGAAGGCTCAGGGAGTCTGCAACTATGTTTTCTGACCCTTTGACGTGAGTGAATTCATATTCATATTCGAGTATTCGAGTTAGTTTCAAGTCGACACGTCGTGAATATAAATACCCTTTCTTTCCTCTAAGCATTGGGAGTAGAGGAAGGTAGTCGGTGGAGATCTTGAACTTTCGGCCATCCAGATAGGTGTGAAAGTAGATTGCGAGTAACTCTTTCCCTAATGTATCATATCGCGTATCGCAAGGTTGTAGTTTTTGCGAGAAGAACGCGATAGAGCGGTGTACGCTATTGATGGGCTGTTAAAGTACTGCGCCTGTGGCAACGTCGAATGCGTCTGTGATCAATTCAAAAGGGTGAGACCAATCAAGTGAACCTAACATGGTCTCTTTGCCTAAAGCCCATTTGTCACCCTCGTAAGCCTGCATGTCGTCCGCGTTTAGCTGAATCAGTTGTGATTTCTTGACAAAACGGCTTTCTGGCATGAGGTATTTAAGAAGGGGTGTCGATATCTTGGCAAGGCAAGGTACGAATCGAGAATAGTATTTCATCTTGCCCAAGAATCGTCGTAACGAACCTTAGCAGGTAGAAGTGTCATGTCCTTCTCGGAAATTTAATGACCGAGGAATTCAATTGATGTTTGCGCAAATACACATGTGTTTCCGTGAAGCCGGACGCCATAGTCGGCTAGACGTGCGAGTAGAATGTCAATATGCTGCATATGTTCAGATATTGAGTTAGAAAATATCAGAATGTCGTCTAAGTAGGGAATTAAAAATGGTAGACCATCAAGTATTTCGTACGTAACGCGTTGAAATGTTTGAGATACGTTCTTAAGACCGAAAGGCATATAATGATATTCGTGTGTGCCACCTCCGGTGAATCTGAGTTCAGTATACGAAACGGAGTCTTTGTCCATAGGTACTTGATAGTAGGCTTTAATAAAATTGAGATTTTAGTACACAGCATGACCGATAGCAGATCTGAGTATGGAAGCTTGATTTGGCAGGATGTACGAATCAGACTGTGTTCAAGAATTGGGAATACGATTATCCCCGTACACTCTTTGGTACCAGTACCACAGGCAACGCAAATGGTGATCTGGATCGTGCACAGATGCCTTGTTGACGTAGCATGGCGAATTCTTGCTCGGCGGTCTTATGCTTGTGTGGTGCCAATGGATGTGCTCTGGGAGGATGAGGAAGTGGCTTAACTAAGATGATGCGATGAGCTGTGATGACACGCTTCCTCTTGAGATCGTTCATAAAAACGATAGGTTTGAAAATCTCTTTTTGTCGCTTTAGAACATCGTTCAGTTGTGGTACATGTTGAATTAACTGAATTGATGAGACTGCTTTGGCGCGAGTCGTGTGTTTTAACACTGATGATAGCTAATGATTGTCGACAGTGCGTATCTATCGTGTTTTAGACGTATAGTGAGGTCGAAATCTTTGAGGAAGTCACGTCCAATGATGTTTCTTGTCATGTTGGCAATGATGAATGTATAATTGAAACATCGCTTTGAGTTGGAGAATGAGATTGTGTATACTTGTTCCCCAAATGTCGCAATACTGGAGTCATTGGCGCAGGTAAGACTGCTTGTGCTGACTGGGTGGGTGTGTTCGAAATAATTGTGGTGGAGTTAGCTTACTTGTGATCCAATGTCTATGAGAAATAATTCGCTAGAGTTTGTATCACACATCAGGAAATAGGTTGATAATGGCAACTGACGATGAGACTGTTTGCACGCATTTGGGTGTTTCAAGCATGATTTCACTGGGGCATTCGCTGTAAAAAAAATAGTTTGATTGCGCTCTACCGCGAAGACAACGTGCTTTGAACCATCAGACGTCGGGAGGCCAACAATTTTGGGGTGTTTATTCTCTACTGCCGCAAAGCAGGCTGACTCCAGTAGTTTTCCGACATCTCCATGGGTGGATCATCCTGAGTTGTCGAAGGTGACCGCGCCCATCTGAACGTCGCGTCTGTGTGCGGAAATCTACAGCCATTTCTGAGGCAATAGCGCGTGGAGTAGCTATAGCTGCGGTGATTCGGACACATCTCCGCTGGTAGCTCTGGGACTATGTCACGGCCTCTGGTCGTCGACCTCTTGGTGCTGTTTCAGGACGGTTGTCGACGCTGGTCACGCCTGCTCTGGTCGCGTCTATAGTAGACGGCATCGACGGAGACCGAATCTGGCCTGGGTCTGTCGAGGGAAACTTCTGAATGAATTATCGCATCAAGATTTCTTTGGGTAGATTTAATTCAGAGGCTTTCAGCTCCATCTCCCTAAATAGCTTGGAAGGCGTGCGGCTATCTGGGAACATATGGCTCATTAATTCTGTAAGCCTGTCCTCACGTTCTGGTGTCAGGCGCTGCTTGACGTCGCGTTGCAGGCTCTGCCATGGCTGCGAACATGTTCTCTCAGTATATTGATGCAGATTATTTTTGAGTCCGAATCTGGAAGACATTGGGATTGTCTAGGTCGAATTGGCATATCCTGTACTGGGTCTATGTGGTGATGAGGCTTGTTGCTGGTCTCGCCACTGGGCTTCCTGCATTTCCTGTTCTGGACGTCATCTTGTGTGTGCGCTGTCGAGTACAGATGGCAGTGATACATCGTCGTCATCCGTCATCGTGTGGCTGTCTTCGAGAATTGTGATCTCGGGAGGGTGGCTCGCTGTGTTTTGTGACTCAGGATTTGTTTTCTTGTGTGTTTTCACCACTTTACCGGATTCACTCTTCCGTGGCATTCATCCGAAGTGCTTGGGTTAGCGAGAGAACTAGAGCCTGCTTGATATTCTCATAGACTAGAGTTTCTGATTTATTATTCATTGGCTGTGAGTTCGACGAAACGGGCACCATTTATGTAGGTGGTTTTGTGGTTATTGTAGAGGATTTGCGTGGTAGCTGTTTATTTAGCGATGCTATACCATTCCTACATATACCTGGTAGCTGATGTCGAGAATCGTGCTTATGATTAGTCCTCGACCTTTTTTAAATGGGTGACGTGAGAAGGCTCAGTCGAATCATCATACATATATTGTACACAATGTTGCAAAGCAAATTAAAATTTACTCAGTCCAAATTGACCGTGCTCAAGACTGCAACAAAATAATATATTGTAGACACAAGTTACTATCTAGGCATTAAAATAGTCATAATAAACACAATAAATAAATCCAGAATGTCTCAGCAGAAGAGATAGCTTCGCGTGATTGATAAATGCACACAATATATAAATCCTGAATGTCTTGGTTGAAAAGTTAGTAATTATATGTGAATGATTGGAAAAATAAGGAAATATAAATCCAGAATGCCTTAGCAGAGCAATTGATAGTCAGATGTAAAGGGATAAACACATAAAATATATAAATCCTGGCTTTGAGCGTTAAATCGCATAAATCCACTGCATAATACCGGCATATTGCGCGCGGGTGTGCATTATTATTAAACAAAACCCTATTAATTACAAATAAAGTTGCAGTTCAAGAAATATCAATTAAAACTGCTTGGAACTAACAGAGATTGTTTATAAAATCACAGTTAAGAAAAATGATTGTCTAAAACCAGAATTCGTATATGTGACCCTAAGGAAAACCATATTTGTCGAAATTGGGATGTAACTCGGAGCCGCGCATTACAATAGAACAAAAAATAAAAAGCGGGAAACTCACATATTGAGTCACGCACACACACAACCAAGTTATCAGTTTATAAACAAATCATTTACTCATTTCCTTTGTTTATTTAGTTAAGGTTTAAAGGTTTTGCATGTATTACTTTCCGTCGTATGTAATATGTTTTCGCTTTTGCTTTAAAGGCCACCTCTAAATCGACATGAATTCGAGAGTGAAGTTTATAAGCAAAGAACTTAATTATTGCAGAATTTTTTCTCCTATGCAAACTGTTTTTCGTTTTAAATACACTTGAATTCATTTAGTGATCGGCCAGTTTTGAGAACAACGTGCACTGAGAAGCTATGTCGTTTGTATAAATAAAAAATTGTCATAATGATACAAATAAGACTAATTGAAGAGCATGTCAAACTGCTGTCAATGAGGAGATTGTTTCCTCAACAGCTGAAAACATTGTTTAGATAAATTACGCCGTAAGTCTGATGCATGTCATATTTTTCTATAAAGCAAAATGATGAAAATAAATTATACACAGCGATAGCTGTTGTAAGCGACACCCTAAATACTCTGCTAAATAACATTTAATGCGCCATACATTATTTGAAATAAATGGTAAATTAATGGTTGGTTTGAATGTGTATTAAAATGTGGATTTTCCAATTCTTGCTTTCCAAAATTTGATTATATATATTAAACGATGCACAGACGAGTTTCGTTCTGGTGAAATGAACATGGCCTTATTTACCGTTGTCGTAAACAATTGCTTTAAATTAAATTGATACATAAATACATGATTTTATCATATATTTGTAAACAAATTTCTCTCGTAAATAATGAGTTAACATTAGTAGAGCCCCATTTTATGGCTAGCATCGTCTAGTAAAGAGGGTGTCACTCTGGTTTTGGCAGTGAGTTTCATCGATCTATCCATACGATGTAAGTAGTTACATTCAATACTATATTGTCTATAACATAACCGACTAATAGACCACGTAGGTTATGAACCCGATAAATTTGTAAAGGCTCAAACTAATTTTTTATTAGCTATGGGCAGAATAATTACCAGTTGCCTAACTGGGTTCGAAATCTGCCCTGCCTTATCTATCAAGCCTGGCCGAGAGGGATTTCTCCCTTTTTTCAGAGAGGAAAGTGATATAACGGCTCAGACTAATTCGCCGACACATTGCCAAAATTAAATTCAAAGTCCATTACGCAGAACCAGTTAAAACAAAACGAAATTTGCCGTTAACTAATGGCGCGCGACCATTCGCCTGCCCAAGTATATAAGCACGGTGCATTTACAATGCTTCATTACACACTTGATATTTCCGCCCTGTGCTCCGCCGGTGATTGCTGTCGCTCTCTCTACTTGACTGTTTACCTACACTGACTTCTGGAATTGCGATAATCACACTGTGTGACCTAGTCACTTGGACTTCAGTCACGCCAATGTTATTGTTGCTGCACAATTAATCATACGTGATAGATTATCTATTAATCGGACTTCCACGAGTGCCAGCCCCCACGGTGTTGCCACAGATCTTCAACAAGACAATTCTGAGCCTCCGAAAAGCATCAAACCTCTCTGGTTCCGACAACTATTTTTCCCGGTGGATCCACAAGAAGGAACACCAGCCAATCAATCAGAGTTGACCTCAAATGTCTAGAAGTAGTTCTAGACACTGCAACACTACCAAATTTTCTCGGCATTCGCCAGAGAACGCAATTCCAGGCCTGATAATGGCCATCTACCACAACTGTCTCTCTTTATCTAAAGTTTGTTTACTATTTTGTAACTTCGCAGGGCATTTACGTGCAGCCGATTCGTTTACAAATTAAATACCCCCATTAAAAGAAAACACCAGAGAAGTGACCAACAAAATGCCTATAAAAATAATAATTAAAACGGTTATTATAAAATGAAAAACGAATAATGATTATCACACGCGAATTTAATTTTAAAATATACGAAATTATTAGCTAAGACGATACGCATTATAAATTTGTGACATTAAAATAATAATAAAAATTTGAATTCAAGTGGTAATAAAAACATTATTGAAATTCTTTATTAGGTGTTGTGCACGTAGTTAAAAATTAATCTAAATATGTCCTGAAGGACAAACCTAAGACAGTATAAATAGAAGGTATAAGGTTATGTGCACATTCGTTTCGTGCATACTGGCGGCTCATCAGTAGTTGCTGTTATTACGCCCTATTCTCAATATATATTTAGGTGTAGAATGATGGACAATTGATAGTTATAATCTCCTATAGGAGTGTGAAAACCTGCTGGAGTTGTAGTCTTCAACATTGCAAAATTAAAGTCAACATAATATATATAATACATCTATCGGGTTTGTAAATGGTGCCCAAAATTTAGTTGTTGATTCTGTACCTGATACCAACACTGTGGCTGCCAAATTGATACACGGTACCTACACTTTGTTTGCTGAGTCGGTACATTGTATCAACAAAATAGATTTTAAGATATGCTATATTTCAAAAATTACTATTTCTAAATACCTGTTACTAGAGCAAATCCATTCACACAGAACTTGGTCGATATCACTTGTCGTTTTTCGCGGTAATCATGACATCATTCTATTAAATATATAACAATTAGATAATGTTTGATGCGGAAAATGATATAAATGCAATTTTTTATAAAGTGTTGCAGACCTAATAAGATCGAATGTGTATATGAGATAATAACTTACGTTCATGCTGCCTTTGGTTTATTTTTCTAGTGATATTTAAACTACTTTTTTGCTATCAGTGCAACACATAATACACTATAGCATATATATTGTTTCTCCGCATTAAACAGATTCAAATTTTTGTATATTTAATTGAACGATGTACAATTACTGCAAAGAATGGTAACTGATATCGTTTAAGGCCAGAGTGTATGGTTTTGCTGGAGTAAAAGGTGTTTAAATTATTTGTAATTTCCAATTTTGGCGAAATATGGCATATCTCAAAATTCATTGGGTTGGTATCAGGTACAGACTCAACAACCAAAGTATGGACACAATTTACAGGCTCGATATATATATATATATATTTGTCGAATACTTTATACAAAGTTAGTTCTACTACGGCAGGTTTTCACACTCCTGTAGGTGTTTGTACCATTAAATTGTCCCTCATTCCTCACTCAAATATATAGTGGATATAGGACGTAATACAGTCTACTACTGATGAGTCACCAGTATGCACGAATCGATCGTGCACATGAGATTATACCTTTCCTTTATATTGCCTTTGGTTAATCTTTCTGTTCATATTTGAACTATTTTATACTAGTTGCGCAACACCTAATGCACTTTCTTTTAAATATAATAGTTCTCCGCATCAAACAATGTCTAATTCTTTTCATTGTACCCTTCCTGTGTGCAAAAACAAAAAGACATTTTATCAGATATAAGAAACATTTCTTTCGCATTGTCTTCTCAAATATCTTCTAATGAACATATCTTTATATATAAATTGGAAAGCAAAACAAGATAGAAATATGTGAACATAGAGAGAGTGTGAAAAATAGAAACCAATCAAATTGCGTGCGTCACATCCAGTTCAAGCTCAATGCTTGTACGTGCTTCTTCTGCTTACATAAATCCAGCCGCAATTTGTTTATCCATAAGGCTTCGTATGTGGCTAGCTCCTTTTTCTTTTTGCATTTAGTAATTACTTTGAATGCTACGTCTGGACAACATACGTGCGATGTTTCGATGATGTGTTGCGCAATAGCAGACGTGTATTCACCATTTGATTTAAAACAAGAGTTTAAGTTGCAATATTCTCTCATTCGAGTAATTAACCGTCTGGTCGATTGGTCTACGTAAGTGGATTGACAACTTGCAGATGTATATTGGTAAATAATATTTGATATCGACATTAACGGCTGTTTCTCTTTGATTGCTGGCAAAGGCAAGTTTGCTTAAAAATGTTCAAATTGATGAAACCATTGACATTATAGTCAAAGCGGTAAAACACGACATATTACCATCGCCGGTGCTAGGTCACACTCTACGCAAGCTTATTTTATTATGCACGAAAGACGTACGGTTTCGTTTTAATGGAAGCATCTACAAACAGACTGATGGTGTGGCAATGGGAAGCCCCTTATCTCCAGTGTTGGCTGAGATTTTCATAGGGCACCTAGAGAACACATCATTAAAGAGTGACATAAGTAAATGTGCTCAATATATACGGTACGTGGATGATATATTTCTTGTACTTAAGAACAGGTCGCAATCACGAACATTGCTTCAAAGTTTCAACAAAGCACATAAGAATATCGGCTTCACGTCAGAGCACGAGAAAGATGACTGTCTGCCTTTCCTAGATGTACTTTTAAAGAAAGAAACTAATGGTAAATTAAACAGAACAATTTACCATAAACCAACATGGTCTGCACAGTATTTGCATTACAGCAGTTTTGTGCCATTTCAACATAAATTATCAACAGTTCGTGGTTGCTTTTCAAGAATTGACAGGTTCGTTAGTCAAGATTCTAAAGAACATAAATAAAATAAAGCAATTAACGATTTAATGTCTAATGGCTCTCCGAGACCATTAATTGAATCAATTATTAAAAGGGTAATTAAATAGAAACAGACGTATTATGAGCCAGAAAAGAAAACAGTCTACCTAAACATCCCATTTAAGGGGACGCCGTTTCCTGAATGGCACAAAAGAAAGTTGAAGCAGCATTAACACGCACATGTAATGCAGCTAAACTACGAGTGTTATTTAGGGTAAAACACTTGCCTTTGCCAGCAATCAAAGAGAAACAGCCGTTAATGTCGATATCAAATATTATTTACCAATATACATGTGCAAGTTGTCAATCCAATTACGTAGACCAATCGACCAGACGGTTAATTACTCGAATGAGAGAATATTGCAACTTAAACGCTTGTTTCAAATCAAATGGTGAATACACGTCTGCTGTTGCACAACACATCATCGAAACATCGCACGTATGTTGTCCAGTCGTAGCATTCAAAGTAATTACTAAATGCAAAAAGAAAAAGGAGCTAGCCACATACGAAGCCTTATGGATAAACAAATTGCAGCCGGATTTATGTAAGCAGAAGAAGCACGTACAAGCATTGAGCTTGAATTGGATGTGACGCACGCAATTTGATTGGTTTCAGTTTAATCAGATATAAAGTATAAAAACACTTTTATTCAATATGGTATATGACGAAACAGTCTTTTTGATGGATTTTCGTGAATAATCAGAAAAGTATATTCTACACAAGCTTAAAAGAAACTGAAAATTTATCTATTAATTTATGAGTAGTAATTGCAAATATTAAGAAATTGGCTAGCTCAATTACCATACGATAAAAGCGAAAGTGATTTCTGATTGAAATTAGAAGACCTATTTCGCCAATTGATATTCAAAGTTAAGAACGTAGAACAATTACTAGTTTGACAATGAGAAACCATAATAATTCTTTTATGAAACGTTAAATGATCAATTATGAATGTCAATTGATAATCTTCATCTCATTTCTACAGAATTTATAAGCCTACTTCGCTGATTTGTAATTAAATAGTGATGAATTGTATTATTCTTTCAAAAATTTAAAAACAAAGGCATATTAACTAACTAATCTTAAACGACTGACTTTTGATAATAATTATATATTAATAGCACGGATATCTTCTCCTCCTACCTAATACCTGGTAGCTGTTATTACGATCCGCGTTCATGATTAATCCCTGACCCTTTCCCAAATGGTGATGTGAGAAAGCTCAGACAAATATCATTATTTTATTAGCCACAATGTTTCAAAGCAAAGGTAAAGATCGTATAAAAGTAGTCACAATAAGCACAAAATATAAATCCAAGTTTTGCGTTGTCACAATAATCCACTGTATGCTATGTTTTGAATGTTAAATCATATAAATCCACTGAACTGTAGGGTCTCGGATAAATGATTGAGAAATACACAAAATATAAATCCATAAAAGGTTAGTTGAACTGTTAGTGGTTATATAAGAAAGGTTAGAGCACACATAACGTATAAATCCTGGCTTTGAACGCTAAGTCACATAAATTCACTGCATGTTACCGGCGTATTGCGCGCAGGTCTATACTTTTATTAAACAAAACCCTTGTAACGACACAAATTAATTGCCGACATATTGCGTAAACTAAATTCAATTTTATTTACGTTGCACTAATAAGAAAAAAGCGAAACTTGCCGATTAACCAATAGTGTGCAAGTAGACATATATTACTATGGCATTGTATTTAAGCACGGCAATTTACCATGCATGTCAGTTGTCGCATTTGTATTCTGCTTTGCGTTACGCGTGTGCGTTCTGTCGGCTGTCAATACCTACGCTGGTGATTTGATTGTTTCACCAACAATTGGCTACATCCGTGACTCATCTTGTTGCGGTACAACCAGCGAGACGAGCCAAGTAATTGCAGAACTTGAACGAAGTTTTCCACATCGTGATTACAACGCGACAACAGAAGGAACAACAGCCAGAGTCAACCCAAGGCTCTAGGACATCTTCACACTCTGAATAATTCAGGAGAACGCACGACTAGGCCCTGATAAGGGCCCCCTATCAGTAACAAATCTATATTCAGAGCACCTTAACCGAGTTTGTAACGTCGTACGGCATTTACTTGAAGTCGGGGCGTTTACACCCTATTAATTACAATTAAATTTGCAGTTCAAGAAATCTCAATTAAAAAGCTTTAAACTAACAGAGATTATTGCTAAAATCACAGTTACGAGAAATATTGTGTAAAACCAGAATTAGCCTATGTGACTTTAAAGAGAACTATATTTGTCAAAACTGAACTTCGTTGGGTTGTAACGCGGAGACGCTTGTTACAACGAATCTCATTTCCCAGGTTCTTGATCTTCTCTCTGCATCTTAAACAAGTCGTATGAAACCTCTTCAACCTCAACAGAATACGCTGACAAAATTGCTATTCGTTGTAATCAGTTTCTTCTTCGCTTTGTATCACCGGCCGGTGTGTGTTTTCCTAGTCAAATTCTCTGAAGACAAAACGTTGATTGAGTCAACGATCGTCGAGAATCTACAATGCTTACGAGATATTTAAAAAACTTTTGAATTCATAATGAACAAAGCTGCAGAAATTTTACAGCTCAATTTTGATATATTCCTTCAAAGAGTTATTTTGTTCACGCAATATGCACAATAGCATATCACTAGCTCAAACAAAGCATAGACACGTTTTGAACTTCTAATTAAATGTTGCACTTGTGAGTTACACACTCTAGGAGCAGAAAATTACATATAATCCAATAAAGCTTTCTTATTCCTATTCATATTCTTTTACACGATTGTATATTTAGGTTTATGTGTTACTATTTCCGAAATCGACGTCTGTAAGTATCGGCAAGGATTACTCGAGATTAGATTATATCTGTTCTGGTGTTCCGCAGGGATCAGTATTCGGCCCTTCACGTTTGAATCTTCCAATTCTAACTCTCCTGCAAGTCCCGGTTCCCTCGTATCACTATTCGATCATTTGCTATCTCTAATGCAATCTCAACATTGCGAAAATGGCCTCCAACTAACCCGAGTAAAATTCATTTAATCATGCTTGACACAAATTATTTGATGTCTGCCAACCCCTACCTTGATATAGATTCCATCGATTATGTCAAATACATATGTCTCACATTCTTTAAATCAGTGGACTTCTCACTATACCTCAACTAAGCTGCGTCCAAGCTCTAAAAAGGGGCTCGTTTAATATGTATCAAAACACAGAACCATTTCTTGAGACACATTCCATTTTTAGCTTATGGTCTGAATCGCATATTCTAAGCCAGTTATAATTACTGCCTTCCCACATTGACATATGCTTATGCTCTAGAACAGATTGCCTCTCACTTTATGAAACGAGTATTCCCTCTTGGTCATGATTATCGAGAATGCCTCCTACTTTGTAATATCATACCTTTGAGCTTTATTTGCCATATAATAATAATTAACTTTGTACACGAGGTCCCTAAGAGCCTTCCTTTTTTAATTTAACTTACCCTCGCCACTTATATGTTACAAGTTATTACAAGTCTTTAATCCAATCCAACCATACCCCTAATATTTTAATAAATAACATTTTTTTACAGGAAATATGTATTGTCAACACACCACACGCAGAAATAAAAGCCTTACAACACGATAAATTTTAGAAGAAAGTTAATCTTCATTTCCTCAATAGATTCCTCACAGGTAACACTGACTGGAAACACAACATGCTTCTCTCTCACCCATAATACGCCTGGTCGTTATTTGTTATACCAATGGGTCCTAACCTAGCGTTTGTGATGCTTGAATGTTTTTCAGGCTCTTCTTTGTGCCATTCGTTGACAAAGGCCTATTGATAAACCTTTTAGATTGTAATGCTGCTTTCCAATCTTTCAGCTTCAGCAGAACTTCATCAGACTACGGAAAATTTCCGCTGTTTGCTACCGCGTGAGTTTGGCAATTGGAATGATACACAAAAGATATGCGCTTGCTGCAATATACTAAAGTTTTTATTCTAATGTGGATCGAGATTCTTTTTATTTAACAGGAATTCTTTCTAGTCGACAGTATCCAAATCAAAGATTATTGTTTGTAATCTACGTAGGGTTATGCTACCAATGGTACGTTTATTGCCCATCTGGTACCAGTTCTACTGCTACCATAATTGGTATACAATTGATAGTCACGGCTTTACTTATTTTTCCATAATCCCTCCTGATCTTTTCAATTGTCAGGAAGATGGCATGTGTTGCCAAATGAGATGTATTATTATTATTATTATTATTATTATTATTATTATTATTAAAAAAAAAAAAAAAAAAAAAAAAAAAAAAAAAAAAAAAAAAAAAAAAAAAAAAAAAAAAAAAAAAAAAAAAAAAAAAAAAAAAAAAAAAAAAAAAAAAAACGTTATGTCACATAAATCCATTGCATGTTACCGGCGAAATGCGCGCGGGTGTGTTTTATTATTAAGCAAAACCCCATTAATTACAAATAAATTTGCACTTCAAGAAATCTCAATTAAAACTGCTTGAAGTTAACAGAGATGGTTGCTAAAATCAAAGTTACGAGAAATATTGTGTAAAACCAGAATTAGCATATGTGACCTTAAGGAAAGCTACATTTGTCGAAATTGAGCTTCGTTGGGTTGTAAAGCGGAGACGCGCGTTACAATGTAATTAAGTTAAAAAACACAATTATCCTGCATGTAAAATTAACAACTTAATCAAAAATTTATTATGAAAATTAAATAGAGATTTTGAATAACATGCTTTTCGATTTAAGGAGAGAACAGGCTGAATGTTACATAGGTAAAATAGAATAGAATAGAATATCTTTATTTGGATTCAAACCACACATGTTCCATCAAATAATAAAATTAGAAAATGTACAATATAAAAAGATATCACATCACATATATATGAGCAATTAGTTGTACTGTACAATTTATCAGCATCAGAAAGTTCAGCTGTAAAGAGTGATAGATTCTTCATCAAAATTAGAAAAATTTAAGGTATAATTCGAGTATAACAGTTTGTAAGAAAAAAGGTAACCATGACTAATAATTGATTGTATGCATTGTTGATTAACAAGATGATATAATGCATAACATTTCAGTTTTAATAATACAAAATTTGAAGATAGAATCTCGAGAAATTATGTTGCTGAAACACAATTAATCCTGTCTTTTATTTAACCATGAGAAAGTATTATCATAATCAAAATTTAAAATATCAGCAGGATTGAACACTTTTTCTAGTTCGGCAGATAAAAATTTAAAAGACATTTTAGTTGGAGGCGTTCCTCTAAGCCCCTTTGGCAATTGATTGTAAATTTTGTAAATTTTTGAAAAAGAGAGTAGCTTGCTCGCAACATTCCCACCATTGGTAAGTTGATTTGAATAGAATAGAATAGAAAATCATTATTTGGATTCAAACCTTTCATGTTCCATCAAATAATAAAAATAGAAAATGTACAATATAAAAACATATCACATCACATAAATATGTGCAATTAGTTATACTGTACAATTTATCAGCATCAGAAAGTTCGGTTATAAAGAGTGATAGATTCATCATCAAAAATAGAAAAATTTAATGTATTATTCAAGTGTAACATTATGCAAAAAAGGGAACCATGACTAATAATTGATTGTATGTATTGTTGATTAACATGATATGTAATGCATAACGTTTCAGTTTTAATAGTACAAAACTTGAAGATAGAATCTCGAGAAGTTATGCTGCTGAAAAACAATTAATCCTGTCTTTTATTTAACCACGAGAAAGTATTATCATAATCAAAATTAAAAATATCAGCAGGATTGAACACTTTTTCTAGTTCGGTAGATAAAAATTTAAGAGACATTTTAGATGGAGGCGTTTCTCTAAGCCCCTTTGGCAATTGTTTGTAAATTTTGAAAATTTTTGAAAAAGAGAATAGCTTGCTCGCAACATTCCCCACCAATGGTGGAGATATTGAATAGAATAGAATATAGAATAGAATATCTTTATTTGGATTCAAACCACACATGTTCCATCAAATAATAAAATTAGAAAATGTACAATATAAAAAGATATCACATCACATATATATGTGCAATTAGTTGTACTGTACAATTTATCAGCATCAGAAAGTTCAGCTGTAAAGAGTGATAGATTCTTCATCAAAATTAGAAAAATTTAAGATATAATTCGAGTATAACAGTTTGTAAGAAAAAAGGTAACCATGACTAATTATTGATTGTATGCATTGTTGATTAACAAGATGATATAATGCATAACCTTTCAGTTTTAATAATACACAATTTGAAGATAGATTCTCGAGAAATTATGTTGCTGAAACACAATTAATCCTGTCTTTTATTTAACCATGAGAATGTATTATCATAATCAAAATTAAAAATATCAGCAGGATTGAACACTTTTTCTAGTTCGGTAGATAAAAATTTAAAAGACATTTTAGTTGGAGGCGTTTCTCTAAGCCCCTTTAGCAATTGATTGTAAATTTTGTAAATTTTTAAAAAAGAGAGTAGCTTGCTCGCAACATTCCCACCATTGGTGGTTTGACTTGAATAAAATAGAATAGGAAATCTTTATTTGGATTCAAACCTTACATGTTCCATCAAATAATAAAAATAGAAAATGTACAATATAAAAACATATCACATCACATAAATATGTGCAATTAGTTGTACTGTACAATTTATCAGCATCAGAAAGTTCGGTTATAAAGAGAGATAGATTCATCATCAAAAATAGAAAAATTTAATGTATTATTCGAGTGTAACATTATGCAAAAAAGGGAACCATGACTAATAATTGATTGTATGTATTGTTGTTTAACATACTATGTAATGCACAACGTTTCAGTATTAATAGTACAAAACTTGAAGATAGAATCTCGAGAAGTTATGCTGCTGAAAAACAATTAATCCTGTCTTTTATTTAACCACGAGAAAGTATTATCATAATCAAAATTAAAAATATCAGCAGGATTGAACACTTTTTCTAGTTCGGTAGATAAAAATTTAAGAGACATTTTAGATGGAGGCGTTTCTCTAAGCCACTTTGGCAATTGATTGTAAATTTTGAAAATTTTTGAAAAAGAGAATAGCTTGCTCGCAACATTCCCTACCAATGGTGGAGATATTGCAAATTGACCAGATCTAGTTCCAACTTCATGACTCTTTCTTATTGGATTCATATAGGCACCAGTCCACTGGTTCAAATGGAAAACTTTTATGCAATAGCACATCCTCCGAAACCATAAAGGATGCTGTGATACAAACTGTAATCTAGTGGCATATATAGTGCAGGAGATAGGACTTATTTGTTTCACAACTTTTCTTTGTACAGCTTCTATCTTATTAGACAAACCCTTTGTTAAAGGATTCCAAGTAGCAGCAGCATATTCTAATATCGGTCTAATCCATATTATAAACATTTTATATTTTATTTCACTCGATAAAATATTTCTATTTATTAGTGCCCATCTGTTCTTGGCACTGCCTACTATCCTTTCAATATGTCTCTCAGCAGAAGCCGTACAATGAATAGTTATGCCTAAATCCTTAATTTCTTGCATAAGTTTAATCTCAAAAACATCATTAATCTCAGCATCATGAAAATAAACATAATTGAAATCAGTTCTGTTACCTATTTTTAAAGCTCTCGTATTTTTACTGTTTATTCTCAGCCCTAGTGTTAACAAGTATCTACTTAAATCATACAAATCTAGTGTCATATTATTTTTGGAGAATTCGACATTTTTTGGATCAATTGGAAAGATTATTTTTAAATCATCAGCGAATTTGCAAACTCGACCGCTAGGGATTTTAGTTTCCAAATGTGCAAATACAATTTTAAATAAAATTGGCCCCAAACTTGATCCCTGTGGAACTCCACTTGTTACCCTTTTCGAATTAGAAATCAAATCATTTACTTGAATACTCATTCTTCGATTATATAAATAGTATCTAAGTAATCTAAAAATATTCGGATCAATATTCAATAAATTAATCGCATTCAAAATAGCATCAAAAGATATAGAGTCAAAAGCTTTTGAGATATCTATAAATACAATTAATGCATCTAACTTTTTCTCATCTAATGTAATTACATGTTTCCACATGGAAAGCATATTAGTAGTTGTCGATCTACCTTTCGTAAAGCCGTGTTGACATAAGTCAAAATCAGCCGGCAACATACATTCTAAATGATCTAGTATCAATCGTTCTATTATCTTCAAAAATGAAGGGATAATAGAGATTAATCTATAATCACTGGCGCACTTTGGCTTACTTACTTAAGCAATGGTTTAGCTACTATCGTTAATATATCGATTGGTAATTTCCCATCCTTCAAATATTTTAATGCTTTTGGTAATTTGTTGTAAGCAGTCTATTTTGAAAAATAAAGGCTTAACGGGATGTTTACCAACCATAGACAGAGTGAACGCCGATAATCCAGACATAATCCATAGGTATTGAAAAAAAAAATATATATATATATATATATATATATATATAAATATATACTACATTTATTTGGAAACAACGGCCAACAGACCCAACCATTGAAAAAAATAATCAAAGGTAGGATATGTGCAGATGAATGAAATTGTGACTAGCAAAGTATTTAACCAAAGGGGAGAGAGGAGTTGAGAAAGATAATTGCTTTCATCAACTTCGTGATAGTTCAATCTGGTGAAAAGTTGAGATTCTATTTGCCTAGATAGGATCGACTGGATTACAATCCATGAAAGATCCGAACATCAATGCGGGGAAGGCTGATGTTGGACAGATGAATTTGAGTGTGAGTCCGAACTTCATGGCGGATCGGTATCAGAAGTCGATCGCGGAGTTCTTTGTCGTGGATATTTTATTTCTGTAGGACAGTATTGACTAGGATGAAGTCAACTAGATTGAAGATAATGTCTTGTGCAGGGTTCACTGGCTTCCGTTGAGCGAGGTTTTGACTGATGGTAAGCGAAGGGGCATCAGTGTCCGATGTACATCTACGCGTGTTCCAGTAGATTTTCGAGCTTCCGGTCGTTTGCTGAAACAAAAAGGAAAAGAATTAGTTAAGCAAAACGTGGTAAATTATTCACTATTAGGATGCGGTAGAGTGAAAACTGATAATAAAAATGGTATCAGGGAGTCAAGAGTGAGAAATTTAAAATCAAAAGGGAAAAGTGGAAATTGGAGGCCAGCCAAAATGGACTTCACCCTCCGACACTAGTAACAAGTAAATAGCCTGGGGATGAAAGAAGTGTTATTGTTTAATAAGGAACCAATTGCGCTTCCAATCGGTCGTCTCACATAGAAATTTGTTAAGGAAATACTAGTCGGCCGTCTTTTTAAATTCGTGCTGGTTTAGGAGCCTTATTTCCGTGGGAAGAGCATTGAGAACACAAGTGCCTTTGGAAAAGAGATAGATTATGTTAAATGTATTGGGAGTGTGTTTGGATTAGATTGAAGAGTTGCCAGAGCGTGTGGCGTAGTGGTGACTTGGGTGAGCAAAGTTGGACAGTGATAGGCAAGTTGTGATCTTACAAATAAAAGAAATGACTCTTAAGTGACGGGTAAACCTAAGCGGTAAATGATTGGCCAAGAGTAGACATTCCCGATAATTTTGGCTGTGAGGAAAGACTCGCTTTAGAAATCTGGTTGAAATCTGTTCAATGACGTACGAGGAGGCTAGAGTGAGAGGACAGTAGAATTTACTAGCGTATGAAATGAGGGGTAAGACATAAACCTTGAATAGACTGAGTTGGAGAGTGGGGTTTTAGTCTTGAAGCAGATCAAACGGGACCATTTGAAAAGTTTGGAAGTAATGTGTGTAAGGTGTGGGGGAAAGTCTAGGGTTTTTGTAAAATAGATACCAAGGTACTTGGCCGAATCTATCCTTTCAATAGCAAGAGGATAATTTGCATCCGGACGATAGTAATTGGGCGGAGATCTTTGAATGAGAAAATCGACGAAGTGCCATTTTTGGGATATATATATATATATATATATATATATATATATATATATATGAATAATATAAACATAGTCTTCTATAGTATAGTGCATGATAGAGGACAAATTATTTCACTGTACTTCTTTGAATAAAATAGGGTAGAATGAATTCTCTTTATTTCGTTTAAGCACACACATGTTCTATCAAATAGTTTACAATATCTGGAAGTATACAATAAATAAAATAGATCTTATAACATTATCTTTAAGGGTGAGATATTAAGTCAGGCTTAATTATCACATATTTATATATAATCAGCAATAATTTTGTAACAACAGAATGAACACCCTGTTTATATTATCCCTACATACTCTACATCAAATCACGATATTGTCATTAAAATAAAGAGAAAATTGCGTGACTGAACTTTTAACGAAAAAATATTTTTCAACCATGCACATGAGCTATCGAACTCTACACTCAATAAATCATTCTGGTTACATATTTTTCTAATTTCCGCAAAAAGCTGTTTAAAGGACATCAAAGTGGGAGGCGTATCTCTCAGCTTTGTTGGTAAAAGATTTTAAATGGTATGTATTTTAAACAAAGAAATTAGTTTAGCAGGAAGCTTCCCCACTATCAGCAGTGCAATCGCTGATAATCAGGAACTTCTCCCTTCGCCATTTGGCACATATGTATACCAGTTTTCTGTTGAGGTGGAATATATTCATACAATAGCATAGTCTTTTAAGCCATAATAATTGTAAAGGAACAAGCATATATGCAAAACGAGGCCGCATTAATTTTTAAAAACACATTTCTTTATACAGATTCTACCTTGTTTGAAAGATAGTGAAAGTTTTGTTCCATTTTGCAGCTGCGCATTATAGAATTGGCCTAATCCGAATTATATAAATTTTCGCTGCATATATTTCGACAATACTTTTATCATTTTTAACGCTCATCTATTCTTAGCGCAGTCAACAAGTCCTTGAGTACGTCTTTCATCAAAAGCTGTATATTGAATTGTTTTGCTTAAATGCTTAACTTCATGTTGCCAAAAATCATCGCTATTTATCGCATCATGAAAAGAAAATTTAATAAATTCTGTCCTACAATCAATTTTAAACGCTTGAGTTATTCTTGAGATAATCTTCAAATCCAGCTTTATTATATATCTACTCGGGTCATTTGTATATCGTGCTATATAATTGCTGATGTAATCACTGTTATTTGAGTCGATATGGTAGATAATTTTGTAGTCTTGACCATTGATTATCACATTTTGCAATTTTGCAAATAAAATTCTAAATAATATCGGACTCAAGCTAGGACTTTGGGAAACTTTGGTTGCGTATTTTAACAATATATTGAAAATTATTATCATAGATAACTATTTCAATATTATAAAAAATTTAATAATCTGAATATAGCCGGGGTAATAAATAATGTACTAATCGCTTCACTAAGAGTTTCATAAGAGAAGGATTCGAATGCTTTCGATATATCAAAGACTGCTACTGCGCCCATATTTTTCGCAATATTAGCTATGAAATAATTCAACATGGACAGTAAATTCTTATTTGTTGATCACCAATTCGTAAATTTTATGCTGGCTTGCATCAAAGTCTAGTGAAATAATGGAGTCAAACTTATTTGGTATTGATCGTCCAGTTAAATTCAATAATGGAGGAACCATGCAGACTAACTTATAGCATTGTCGTTAATATCTGCTAGTTTAGGCATCGGTTGAACTATTATTGACAAAAATCGAGATAGTATGGCGCCAATAATCAAATATATATTCAAAAATGAATAAAGTGCATTCAGAAGCACATAAGATAAATGAAGTAGAAGACAAATCGATATCCATGAATTATGCTTCAGGTTCTTAGATTTGACTTCCATCGTCACTTTTGCTAACGTATCACTGTCCATAATGTATGGTTCATCCTGGTTAAATAGACGTTCGGGTTATTCGTCGTAATCTCTTTTATTCTTTTGATCATGCCTATGGTCTCGACTTATGTTGTAGCTTGATATAAAAAAAACTTCATTCAATACAGCATCATGAAAACGCATATGGTTAATTTCAGTTTTTAAAACAATACTTTAACGTTTAGGCGTTTTAAGTTATTATTTAATTTTAGCATTTCGAAATACCTACTCAGATAGTTAATATCCAGTGGTTTTTTATACCTATAGAAATAAATATTTATCGGATGAATTCACAAGATGATTTTCAAATCATGTGCTAACTTGCAGATTTCTCAGATGAGGACATGGTTCTGCAAATTCAAAATATTATTTTACACATTTTTTGTCGGACAGAACGCAACGACCGGAGAGGTCATGCTTGTGGTTTCCAATAATTCTCTAATTTTAAAAGGATATCGGGTTTCATTTTTTTTTATTTTTAGATTCTCGTGATTTCTTGTCTGATTTCATCTCGAAGGTTCACCTCAAATTCACTTACACATTTTTCTGGAATTTGCCTTCAATTACCATGGATTTATAAGAAAGGACTTTAAAGGAAGCTTAGACCCCTCAGCCGCACACCACTCTCCCCACCGCAGCTCATCACGCCTTTCCGGGCTGGAGCAATCCAAAGAAAAACCGCTCATTTTACGGCGGCATCCACGGCGACGCCATTTCCTCCAGTCCACTCCGGCTGACATCCTCCCGATTTGAAGGGCTTCCCTTCACCTGTAGCCCATATTCCACAACCAGTCCCCCCACACAGTATCAAGCTTTATCACGTCGTCGTGGCCGACCACGCCGCGTAAAGCCCCCAAATAACGCACTATCTCACACAATTTCATCTTCCAGATCCACATTCCCACGCCATGTCACTTCTGTGACGGATGCTGTGGTCCAGAAACCGAATAAACTTAAGGCGCCTGAGGCCGAACGGGATATCGACCCAGCCTCATCAACTTCAACTCCCACTTCCGAAAACCTAATCGACCCCACCCAGGACTGTTGCGTTTCAGCACCTAATCAGTTCCAGTCCCCACCCACCCCACCAACACCACTCCGGACCGCCCCCTCGAGCCAAGATATCTCGCCTCTCTCTTGCCTTCAAATCTTCCAATTACCTCACCTACCTGATAAAAGTAGGACAAAAGAGATCCAGATCGATGCTGACCACTCCATCCTCGTTAACGAGCGATCAGTCACTCTCATCAGCCCTCGATCTCGCCCCGCCCGCCAGCGGAAAGCCTCTGCACACTTCTCCTCCCCGGTCTAAAAATCCCTCCCACAGTATTCTCAGCAATTCTCATCAATTGCAGATCTCTTACGCCCAAAATCAATCAACTGCGAGAATTCCTATCCTCAAATGAGCTAGACATATGCTTTCTTGTTGAAACTTGACTGTCCCCATCCATCAACTGTGATGACCTTTTCCTCATCCATGGTTACACTTTCCTTCGTAGTGACAGACCTTCGGTTGTGGGAGCGGGCTGGCTGCCTATGTTCGATCCTTCTTCATGCCAAAACGTTTGTCGACATCGAACTCTCTAGGATTGAAATTATTCTCGTTGCAGCTACTGATCCATAACCAAAGTATATCTATTTGTGTCGTCTACAGACCCTCCAACCTCTCAATTATCGACGACACTCGCGGGGCTCAACTTCTATCCTTTGTTTTCTCTCAGCGCTCCGATCGGTACGTCGTTGTGGGTGACAGCAACCTCCTTATGGGAAACTGGCAAAATCTAACTTCTGAAATTCACTCACTGCTTCGAATATTTGCGGACAACTTGCTAAATCAATTCGTGAACTTTCCTACCCGAAGGAACAACCAATTGGACTGTGCCTTTTTTCAACAAAGAGGTGACCGATATCCATTATCGGGAGATCTTCTCTAATCTCAATCACAGTCAGGTATTCTTCCTCGTCCCCCTTTTATCCTTTATCCCCAGGGAAAATACCCAACTATTCAGGCAATTCACTAACTGGGAAGCGTTTTGCCGACTCTGTGACGCCGTTAACTGGAGGGACCTCTTTCTCCCAAACAACCTCTCCTCATACTTTTCCGAAGTCCGTAACATCTTATCGAGCCACTTTAATTCCGCCACTTCTATTCAACACATACTCGCGACGAATAAGTTGAACATTTTGTTTAAGGCACGCGACAACCTCGCACGCAACTCGCGACTACGCAAATCGATACTTGCTCGCGCCCTCGCACTGAGTCGTATCTATGGGCACATTAAACAGGTTATCAACAAACAAGCGCTCCACATCGAAAGACGCATCCGCTCAGCTCCTAACTCCAGGATAATGTTCGCTATCATCAAACACCAATTGCTCAAAAATCCCAAAATCTCGTATATTAACTTCTCTCAGTCGGACGACTCCTGCTTCGTCGACGACTATTTGACTTATCTCCTCGACTCCTTCTCGACTCCCACTCCGCCGCATGTGATGTTAGATAACAGAGACACTGAGAACCTACGCTGGTTCATTGTCTCCCGGATTCCGTCGCCCAAGCAATTAAACAGATAAAATCTAAACACCAATTCGATCAATATGGTTTCTCGGTCAGCATGATTGCACTTCTTGGCGAAAATGTCTTCTCTCTGGTTGCTGATGTTATCAACCGTTGCCTCGAAACTACCTATCTTCACCCGGACTTGCTTAACTCGACGATCCCTCCTATCCAAAAAAATGGCACATCGTCGATCCCTCATTCAAAGATTTCCGCCCCATTACTATCGTCCCTTATTTCACTAAAATCTTCGACAGGGTCCTATACAACCTAATATACCCCTTCATTAAGTCTCAGAAAAACATGGCTTCTTGGATGGCCGCTCTTCTTCCACCAACTTAGTTAGTTTTCTTAATCATTGTTGCTCCTCCTTCTCCAGTGTTTATGAATGCTCTCTCCTCTTCCTGGATATATCCAAGGCTTTTGATTTTCTGTCACTTTCAGCAATTGAATCCCCATTATTGAGAAACCGTATTTGCGGCAACGACTTCAAACTTATCAGTTAATATCTCCCAAAACGATGCGCGACTGTAAAAGTCGGAAATAGTTACTCGAGGCCAGCCTTTATCCGATCTGGAGTTCTTCAGGGCTCCGTACTTGTTCCTATTCTTTTCAATCTTACACTCGCGCAGGTGCAGGTTGAAGACAACCTTTTTAAGCTGTTTAAATATGCGGATGGCATGGTCATAGTAATTAGTAACCCCACAGCATCCAATCCTTTCTTACCCTTTATATCGGAGCTTTTATCCTCTCTTCACTTGCAGCTCAGCAGTATCGGTCTCAAATTAACCCTGTTAAGACTCGTTTAATGAAACTCTCCTCCGACCCATTCTACTCTCTCCCGGTTGCAAATTATCCCCTCGATAATGAAATAATAGATTCGGCCAAACATCTTGGTATTTATTTTCCAAAACCCTTAGACTTCTCCCCATACCTTACGCACACTACTTCCAAACTATTCAAATGGGCCCGTCTAATCTGCTTTAAGACTAACAACCCTATTCTCCAACTCAAGCTATTCAAGGTCTACGTCCTACTCCTCATTTCACACACTAGCAAATTCTACTGTCCTCTCATTCTCGCCTCCTTCTATGCCATGACAGATCTCATCTATATTTCGAAAGCGTGTCTTCCTCCATAGACAAAATTATCGGAAACGCTTACTTCTGGCAAACCTTCTACTGCTTTGCTTTACCCGTCAACTTCGAGTCATTTCTTTTATCCATAAGATCACAACTTGCCTATCACTGTCCAACTTTGCTCCCCCAAGTCACCACTACGCCACACGTTCTGGCAACTCTTCTTTCCAATCTAACCATACCCCCACTATATTAAAAAGAATCTGTCTCATTTTTAAAGCCACCAGTGCCTTCAACGCACTTCCCGCCGACATAAAACTCCTATCCTAGCACGAATTTAAAAAGGCGGCCCAAAATACTTCTTTAACAAATTTCTTTGTGAAACGACCGATTGGAAGCAAAATTGGTTTCTTCTTAATTCATAACATTTTTTTCACCCCCGGCTATTCTCTTTACTGATTTTGGATGGCGAAATCCCTCTGGCTGTCATCTAATGTCCAATTTTCCCATCTGGATTTAAATCTCTCACTTTTGACTCCCTAATACCACTTTTAATCTCATTTTTCATTCTACCATATCCTTATAGTGTATACTTTATCACGTTTTGCTCATCCAGTCACTTTCCTTTTCGTTTCAGCGGAAGACCGGGAGCTCAATAACCCTGCTGGTTCACACAACCGTTTGCATCGGACATTGACTCCTTCTCGTCTTCCATCAGTCACAACATCGTTCAACGGACGCCAGTGATCTCTGCACGACACACTTGCTTCAATCTAGTCGACTCCATTATCGTCAATACTACACTTCGAAATTCAATATCCACGACAAAGAACTCTGTCGGTCGACGTCTGCTTCCGATCCGCCATCACATTCGATCTCACACTCAAACTCATCTTTCCGAACCCAGTGTTACCCGCATTGATGCTCGGACACTTCATTGACTGAACTCCAATTGATTTTGTTTATTCAAATGGAAGTTCGTTTTTATTTTTCACCAGATTGATTTATCGTGAAGTTGATGAAAACATTTCTTTTCCTCAACTCCTCCCCCCCCTGCTATTAAATATTTTGCTAGTCACAATTTCGTTCACCTCCATATATCCTACCTTTGATTTGTTATTTCAATGGTCGGACCCGTTGGCATTTGATGTCAAATAAATGTATTGGACAGGCGTTTATTTTGAGCTGGTCAAGAAAAGTCGTGGCAAATTATTAAACAAGAATTATCTTCAATCACGTTTCCTCGTAGTATAACGCTTTCCAGTACAATCGTTTAATCAATTCAGATTATTCAAAATTACATCTGGGGTATCTCAATTTTATAGTTTTGAGACGATAATAATAATAATAATAATAATAATAATAATAATAATAATAATAATAATAATATTATTTGGCACCAAAATCCAACAGGCCCGACCACTGAAATAACAAATCAAAGGTAGGATATGTGGAAGTGAATGAAAAATCCAACAGGCCCGACCACTGAAATAACAAATCAAAGGTAGGATATGTGGAAGTGAATGAAATTGTGACTAGCAAAGTATTTAATAGCAGGGGGAAGAGTTGAGGAAGAGAAATGATTTCATCAACTTCATGATAAATCAATCTGGTGAAAAACAAATACAAAATTCCATTTGACTAGACAAGATCAATTGGAGTTCAGTCCATGAAGTGTCCGAGCATCAATGCGGGGTACGCTGGGTCCGTACAGATGAGTTTGAGTGTGAGATCAAAAGTGATGGCGGACTGCAAGCTGACGTCGACCGACAGAGTTCTTTGAGGTAGATATTGTATTTCTGAAGTGTAGTATTGACGAGGATGGAGTCGACTAGATTGAAGCAAGTGTGTCGTGCAGGGATCACTGGCGTCCGTTGAACGATGTTGTGACTGATGGAAGACGAGAAGGAGTCAATGTCCAATGCAAACCGTTGGGTGGACCAGCAGGGTTTTTGATTTCCCGGTCTTCGGCTGAAACAGAAAAGAAAAGGATTAGATGAGCAAAACGTGGTAAAGTATACACTATTTCGGAGGATGTGCTATTGCATAAAAGTTTTCCATCTGAACCAGTGTACTGGTGCCTATATGACTCCGACAAGAAAGAGTCATGAAGTTGGAACTAGATCTGGGCATTTGGCAATATCTCCTCCTTTGGTGGGGAATGTTGCGAGCAAGTTATTCTCTTTCTCGAAAATCTACAAAATTTATAACCAATTGCCAAAGGGGCTTAGAGAATTGCCTCCGTCTAAGATGTCTTTTAAATTTTTATCTACTGAACTTGAAAGAGTCTACAGTACTGCTGATATTTTTTATATTGATTATGATAATACTTTCTCATGGTTGAATAAAAGACAAGCATAATTGTTATCGGAAACAGATTTTCTTGAGATTTTCATTTCCAAGTTTTGTTTTATCATATTTGAAATGCTGTGCATTATATCATCATGTTAGTCAACAATACATACACCAATTGCTAGTCATGGTTCTCAAATTTTTGGATAATGTTTCACTCGAATTATACCTTAATTGTTCCTATTTTGATAATGTATCTATAATTCTCTACAACCGTTCTTTCTGTTATTGTTTTGTTTTATAGTACAAATAGTGATATATACTTATCTATATATGACTAATTGCACAATTATATGTGATGTGATAATTTAAAATATATATATATATTGTACATTTTTCAATTTTATTATTTGATGGAATATGTGTGGTTTGAATCCAAATAAAGATATTCTATTCTATTCGATTCTATTCTATTTGGATATGATAGAATGGAAAATGAGATTAAAAGTGGTATCCGGGAGTCAAGAGTGAGAGATTTAAAATCAGAATGGAATAGTGGAAAATAGATTACAGCCAGAGGGATTTCGCCATCCGACATCAGTAAAGAGAATAGCCGGGGTGAAAAAAATGTTATGAATTAAGAAGGAACCAATTTTGCTTCCAATCGGTCGTTTCACAAAGAAATTTGTTAAAGAAGTCTTTTGGGCCGCCTTTTTAAATTCGTGCTAGCGTAGGAGTTTTATGTCGGCGGGAAGTGCGTTGAAGGCACTGGTGGCTTTAAAAATGAGACAGATTCTTTTTAAAATAGTGGGGGTATGGTTAGATTGGAAAGAAGAGTTGCTAGAACGTGTGGCGTAGTGGTGACTTGGGTGAGCAAAGTTGGACAGTAATAGGCAAGTTGTGATCTTATGGATAAAAGAAATGACTCGAAGGTGACGGGTAAAGCAAAGCAGTAGAAGGTTTGCCAGAAGTAGGCGTTTCCGATAATTTTGGCTATGGAGGAAGACACGCTTTTGAAATCTGGAGGAGATCTGTCATGGCATACAAGGAGGCGAGAGTGAGAGGACAGTAGAATTTGCTAGTGTGTGAAATGAGGGGTAGGACGTAGACCTTGAATAGCTTGAGTTGGAGAATGGGGTTGTTAGTCTTAAAGCAGATTAGACGGACACATTTGAAGAGTTTGGAGGTAGTGTGTGTAAGATGTGCGGAGAAGTCTAAGGGTTTTGAAAAATAGATGCCAAGGTGTTTCTCAGTGTCTCCGTTGTTTAACATCACAGCCGATGGAGTTGCAGTTGAAAAGGAGTCGAGGAGATAAGTCAAATGGTCGTCGACGAAGCAGGAGTCTTCCGACTGAGAGATTAGAGAAGATCTCTCGAGAATGGATATCGGTCACCTCTTTGTTGAAGAGGACACAGTCTAATTGGTTGTTTCCTTGGGTAGGAAAGTTCACGAATTGATTTAGCAAGTTGTCCGCGAATATTCGAAGCAATGAGTGAATTTCAGAAGTTAGATTATGCCAGTTTCCCATAAGGAGGTTGCTATCACCCACAACGACGTACCAATCGGAGCGCTGAGAGAAAAAAAGGATAGAAGTTGAGCCCCGCGAGTGTCGTCGATGATTGAGAGGTTGGGGGTCTGTAGACGACACAAATAGATATACTTTGATTATGGATCAGTAGCTGCAACGAGAAAAATTTCAATCCTAGACAGTTCGATGTCGACAAACGTTTTGGCATGAAGAAGGATCGGACATAGGCAGCCAGCCCGCCCCCACGACCTAAAGTCTGTCTCTACGAAGGAAAGTGTAACCATGGATAAGGAAAAGGTCATCACAGTTGATGGATGGGGACAGTCAAATTTCAACAAGAAAGCATATGTCTAGCTCATTAGAGGATAGAAATTCTCGCAGTTGATTGATTTTGGGCGTAAGAGATCTGCAATTGATGATAATTGCTGAGAGTACTCTGTGGGAGGGATTGTTACACCGGGGAGGAGAAGCGTGCAGATGCTTTCCGCTGGCGGGCGGGGCGAGATCGAGGGCTGATGAGGGTGACTGATCGCTCGTTAACGAGGATGGAATAGTCAGCATCGATCTGGATCTCTTTTGTCCTACTTTTATCAGGTAGTTGAGGTAATTGGATGATTTGAAAGCATGAGAGAGGCGAAATATCTTGGCTCGAGGGGGCGCTCAGCAGTGGTGTTGGTGGGGAGGGCGGGGACAGTAACTGACCAGGGGCTGAGACGCAACAGTCTTGGGTGTGGTCGATTAGGTTTTCGGAGGAGGGAGTTGAAGTTGATGGGGCTGGGTCGATATCCCGTTTGGCCTTAGGCGCTCTACGTTTATTCGGTTTATGGACCACAGCATCCGTCGCAAAAGTGACATGGCTTGGAAATGTGGATCTAGCAGATGTAATTTGGGGAGATGGTGCGTTATTTGGGGGCTTCAAACGGTGTGGTCGGCCACGACAATGTGATAAATCTTGAGACTGTGTGGAGGAACTGTTTGTGGAATATGGACTTCAGGTGAAATGAAGCCCTTCAAATGTGGAGGATGTCAGCCGGAGTGGACTGGAATGAGTGGCGTCGCCGAGGATGCCACCGTAAGGCGTGATGAACTGCTGTGGGGGAGAGTGGTGTCCGCCTGAAGGGTCTGAGCTTTCTCTAAAGTCCTTTCTAATAAATCCATGGTAACTGAAGATAAATTCCAAAAATATTGTGTAAGTAAATTGGAGATGAATCTTAGAGATGAAATCAGACAAGAAATCCCGAGAATGTAAAAATAGAACCAAATGAAAACCGATATCCTTTTAAAATTTGAGAATTACTAGAAATTACAAGCACGCACTCTCCGGTCGTTGCGTTCTGCCCGACCAATAATGTGTAAAAAAATATTTTTGAATTCATTGTATTGCTCCAGCCCGAAAAGGCGTGATTAGCTGCAAGGGGGAAGTGATGTCCGGCTGAGGGATTTGAGCTTTCTCTAAAGTCCTTTATAGTAGCGTGCAGTCACACTTTAATTTGACTTTACCATATGATAAAAGGGTTGATTGCTGTTTGAGGTGACTAAGCTCACCGTCTGACAATGTTTGGTGCGAGGAGAGAACAAAGGCGCGACCCATTCCCAAAGAGGCCTCTTTAAGGTGGCTGAAGTTATCTCCTATTTGACTGATGAGATCTGAGTCCAGATCGTCCTTTGAGAGGAGGTGCGTGGAGACCATAGAAAGATGTTTCGCTTGTTGTGCTTTCGTATGGCAACGTCCCTAGCTACACCATTCTAAAACCCATCTGCCTGACGCAGTAGATGGGTCTGCAAGGTGGAGATTGAAAGGTTGCCAGTCAGTGCTCCAAGTATTCCTATGAAATCCGCCATTTGTTGCTGGAGGTCAGCAAGATGGGAGATAAGCTTTTGAATTAAGAATAAAACCTTGGTAGCTTAAGGAAAATTCCAAAAAAAATTGTGTAAGTAAATTCGAGATGTATCTTAGAGATGAAATCAAACAAGAAATCCCAAGAATCTAAAAATAGAAACAAAATGAAACCCGATATCCTTTTAAAATTAGAGAATTGTTGGAAACCATAAGCACGCCTTCTCCGGTCATAGGGTTCTGCCCGACAAATAATGTGTAAAATAATATTTTTGAATTAGCAGAACCATGACCTCAGCTGAGAAGTTTGCAAGTTAGCACAATATTTGATAATCATCCTCTGAATTCATTGTATTGCTCCAGCCCGGAAAGGCGTGATTAGATGCAAGGTGGAAGTGATGTCCGGCGGAGGGGTCTGAGATTTCTCTAAAGTCCTTTGTAGTAGCGTGCAGTCACGCTTTCATTTGACTTTACCAGATGATAAAAGGGGCGATTGCTGTTTGAAGTGACTAAGCTCACCGTCTGACAATGTTTGGTGCGAGGAGAGAACAAAGGCGATACCCATTCCTAAAGAGAACTCTTTAAGGTGGCTGAGGTTATCCCCTATTTGACTGATGAGATCTGAGGCCAGATCGTCCTTTGAGAGGGGGTGTGTGGAGACCATAGAAGGAGGATTCGCCTGTTGTGGTTTCGTATGGCCACCTCCCTAGCTACACCATGCTAAAACTCATCTGCCTAACGCAGTAGATAGGGTTGTAATGTGGAGATTGAAAGATTGCCAGTCAGTGCTCCAAGTATTCCTATAAAATCCGGCATTTGTTGCTGGAGGTCAGCAAGATGAGAGATAGGCGTTTGAGTTAAGAATAAATCCTTGGAAACTTAAGGAAAATTCCAAAAAAATTGTGTAAGTAAATTCGTGGTGAATCTTAGAGATGAAATCAGACAAGAAATCCCGAGAATCTAAAAATAGAAACAAAATGAAACCCGATATCCTTTGAAAATTAGAGATATATTGGAAACCACAAGCACGCACTTTTCGGTCGTTGCGTTCTGCCCGACATATAGCTTATAAGTCTGTGGTCTTTTACAGGTCGGTCAATACTTTCACGCTGAATAACATCTGTATACATGCACAGTGGCTGAATATATTGACTTTTTATTCCAATTACATTACAACACAGTTTGGCACTAAATATTAAAACGTAATTTCTATATTTCAAGCTACAAAATAATAAATAATGGTCTAGATACATAATCCGTATTTCGCTTTAATTGGCTTATTTCTGTTTAGATAAAATGGAAGAATTTTGTTATTTTTAATATAAATGCAAAACAAACCAATATAGCAATATTACTTATTTTGAAATATTTTCCAAAGGAATTAAATTATGCACCATCTAGGTCTAAAATTGTTGTAAATAAATGAAAGCTGCAATAATCCGTGAAAGATTGGTTATCTATAATTGACGCCGATGAGTCGATGCTCTGACACGGAATTATCTTCAGAAATTCAGTCAAAATTAACTCTCTTAGAAGCTGAACTTCGAGAAGGTGATTAAGTTTTAAGAAATATAGAAAATACAATGTAACTAGACGTAAGACGTCTTGTAGATGAGATTATAGTTGTGCATTAGCATTTTTAGTAATACATATGTTCTCTGGTTCTTGCATCCAAAGTTTTGTAACTTGATTTTCATGTTTTGTACGTAAGTTTTTGTTAACAACATTTGCATTTTGAAAAATAATATGGAATGCATAATTATAAAACTGAAATATGCCTCATTTTTTAGAAATAGTATTGTATTTGATTAGCAGTGCAATTAAATCTACAATGTGCTCATATATTTAAGCGAGAATGGAATGCGGCCATGGGACTGTATAAATGGTTTGACAATGACTAGTAATATGCCAGTAGGTAAACAATAAAGCATTCTGTTGGACTAAACAGATATGTTCTCAAGCAGCCATGATTTGCGCCAAAACAGTTAATTGAAAGTCAGAAATCATATTTTCTACGCCCGATCTCCTAGTTGTGTCCTGATTAGTTTATTGGCATCACTGCTTGACCATGTAAACTGATATGGTACTTATGGCATCTTGCATTTTTATATCATAATAAACAATTTTTATATATGCTTTTGGCTTTACAATTATGGCGTCTTGTTAAGTGCTCATCACTTCTGCGTGAATGTCATGCAAGGCCGTGTAAGGTTTTCTGAACTTAGTTATAGGATGCCGAAAATATTGAAGATGTAATAAGGGATATTTAATGAAAGTAGTTCAATAGATTAATATGGCAATTAAAAATTAAGAGCTAATATGGGCCATAATCAGTATGTCTGTTTTAGCTAGGCTTCTTCACTGAGCCCAGTTTTCCAAACGATCTAAAGATTTTTTCCATTAGTGCTTTGGTTAGTGAGAGTGCAGTGGTGCAAGATCATGTGACCTAAATCGTAATTAAAAATCTCCGACGACTATATTACCAGCCTTGTTTTCCCGTTGTTTCAAAAATTCACAGAAGTTGCCTCGGTGGCTTGGCGAACAGTATTTCAAATTGGCCTCAAACTGTGCCCCATCAAACTCCATCGATGTCGTAAAACAACGTTTGGTGATCATAGCTTGTCAAAGAGTGCTCATATAGGACTAATTAACTCGTTAACTTTGCTCTTGTATAATGCCTGCTCGTATTCAGTTGGCGGTAATCTAAACGAATCCGTGCGAATAAATATATTTTAAAATCTTTCTGGGAGCCGGCATCTAAATCTCCCGAGTAGTTTGCTCAAGTATTAAAGGCAACTGCAGAAAATCTGATACGTCTAGAAATATTGAAAGTAGCTGATGCGTCCGTGTCAACAAATATTCGAGTTAAACAAAATCCTTCATGACTGGCTCACTTTTAAAACCCGTCATATGAACATTTAAAAATTTTTAGCATCAGACCGTACCAGATAGACACTTGAGCAATATTAATGTATCTGGAGATCATTTTCCTTTTCCACCAGAAAAGCATTTTCAGCGTATTCGAGGTCAAGAAGTAAGCGATCATCACCGCTATTCGGTCTGGAAAATGTTGTAGTGATCTCAGCAGACTTCGTCAGCAACATGAGTACCTAGTAGATATCGAAAATAAAAACAATTTTTAGTCTAAGGAGACATCAGAAAGCTTCGAAATAAGTGGCTTTTCAAAATGTTAAGATTCTAATGAATTTTTTTAAAGATCTGTAATAGCTTATTAAGGAAATCTGTAGTGAGATTGCGTTGCATGCATTTCTCATTTTGTAATCTATATAATCGGTAATCCAGGTAAGCCGAGGCGAATACGTCAAATATATTTTATACAATGTGTTATCAGCTGATGCAAAACCAGTACTGTAACAATATATGACGCGCATAGTTCTTTTATAAATCAATCATATTTTACATGAAGTAAATCGTCGAAAATTATGCTCTCATACTTTTGTGTTGATTCTCCTTTTAAGACTAATATTGCTAAGTTATTTTTATTTAATATATATCTTGTGTTCATATTTATTGAAGTTCACATTTGGTTCGGGCCAAAAATATTTAATTTTTAAATTAACCTTGTTCAACGTTTCTCATTATTGCAATTCACAGGTATTGAGGATTGTAATTACTAAATTCATTATGTTCCATTGCCCGAAGCCTGTTATTATGGTTCATCCGCGCGTATTTGTATTACGATTTTACGAATGGTACTAGTGTTCTACAAGTATGCGTCATTGTTTACACTACTTAATTATAATGTCACTGCAGTCTCCGTTGACTTCACCGGAGTAGAGATCGATGATGGTGCCATGCTTTTTGTCTTCGAATGCAGACGATTCGGTCCTGATAACAGAAAAAGATGACTAGCTTCAGAAATTATTCAAGTACGCGGAAAGTACTTGCAGTTCCCAATCAGGATAAAACCGGTCTCTTTGATGAAGGCTTAGTCTCTACTGAAATATATTTTGAATAAGCCGTTTATATCAAGCTCGCAAACTTGATTTAATTAATTTTTAACATCACCTGCACAGTCAGTGAGCGTTTATTAAGTCAACCTTATTATCCATGCTTAATTTGAGGAGCGAAATTTATTTGTTCTGCATAATCGTATGAACTGTTGAATGCCAACCCAAGTCAATCATATTGATAGTATTATCTTCGACCCTACTAAAAACGGGTTACAATATCCTACTCTAAACAGCCAGTTTTGTTCTCTCAGTCGATTCCGTTGTTAGTTATCGGCTTTTGCCTTGGTAATTGTAACTTCCGAGAGTAAGGATATATGTGACTAGTGGCGCTTCCTTCTATTCAAGCATAATTCTCGCTATAATACACTCAATGAGATGTCTGCAATTGTTTGGTCTCAAATGGTCCAGTAGAAAATCAAGCATATGGTCGCAGGCACTAGTAAATTTAACTGTCAAGGTAATTGATTATCGTTTCTGTTGTCTTGTGGATGTATGTAAATTCAAAAACATCGCACAAACCGTCTTAAGTATACCATAAATTATAATCTATGTCTATTAGAATATATTTCATCGGTTACTTATGAATCTGTATTATTTTAGTGTTCCTTCCAAACAATTTATTTCATTTTATGGTTTTTGAATAGAAAGTAAACATAAATAGATATTTTAAAGTGAAAAAAGAATAGATAAATTATTTATAAAGGCGTGGATCTAGCATATACGGATGGACACACTGACAACACAAAAACGAGGCAACTTTTTCGCTCAAATTTGGCAGGATCGATCCACATTTTGTCTTACACAGATCTGGCTCTACCTGAGAAAATAATTCACATCTGGAACATAGCAATGAAGGAATATGTTAAACGTAACTAAGCGAGTGCAACTGAGAATATTATTCGCTTGTTACATTGTGGATAAAAATACGTTTACAGATGTCAATATGGTTTGTTTGTTGTTGATAACCTATAGATGCTACATTTCTCAGGCAACAGTGCTCGAATACCTTCCTGCGCCAAAGGTCTTCAAATCTGAAAGCCCAACACTCACAAGCTTATTAATTCTTACCTCGTAGAAAGTGAGATATTTTTGCTCTTGTTACAGATGGTTTTGGCTTTGGTTGTGTAGAATTTTATCCTTGGTTGTGGTAAAACTATTTAGTCAGCATATCCTAACAAATCCGACTCGACGTTCTCAGTATGGATCTCTAGTATTCATATTATTTGGAAATTAAACAAAGGGCGTCATTAAATAAAATCTTCGGCTATGAACCAAAGTTTTTCTCCAATATCCACATTCGATGTTTTTAACTTTAGATAATACAGGATGGATATTTCCTGTACAAATAAGTTTTGGTAACTAATGTGCCTTTTCGTTTTAAAGCCCGCTAAAATGCTGACTTATATTTTGTGGAGTACTTTATTATTCTCAGTAAAAATTGCTTTGACAGCAACTTTGAACAGCATAGGAAATTTAACACATCCTTATCAAATATCGTAGCCGATTGCAAATGAATCTAAATAGTGTTACTACTGCGCACATAGACTGGTGTAATACGCTTCTATTATACTGAATTTGTATAAAATCTTGTCTGAGCATCCTAGGAGCACGGAATTAATGCTAGTGATTGGTTGATTTCAGTGATGTAGCTTGAGAACATGACTGCGTGCCTCAGTTTAGTCTGCGCATTCCTGGCAGAGCTGTTTGGGATACTTTGTGTTATGTTATTGGGAATCCTGTTCTATTTATTTATTCACGTCAAGCAGGCGAATGAAGACATATAAGACCGTCTCAAATTTCCCTAGGCTTAAGTGGCATAGTGTAGTAGTCTTGCATACTTTGTACTTGACCGTAAATTTTGTCTGCGCAGTTCCTATACGGTAAGCAACATAATTTTTTCATCTTTCATCACCTTTAAAAAAACATTGATTGCTCGGAGGATGATAATTATTTTTTAAATCAAAGTTGTGAGCTTAAAATAAAAAAAACAATCCTATTGCTTCTAACCAGTCGCACGTACTGACGCGTTTCGACCTTCTATGGTCATCATCGGAGCACGACGGCAAATGGGTAACGAGAACCTTAAATGTTGATAATTTGAGCAGGTGAATACAGTTTAAAATAGTAAAAACAAGGATTATTGTTATTGTTGCTGGTCTTCATTTTGATATGAAATTATTGATACAAATATTCTTTTAATAGTTTAAATAATATAGTTCAAATTTTGTTCCTGTTTTTCACTTTACTTTGGTTTTGACTCTATAAACTTGAGATAAGTAGCATTGTAGGGAAATATTTTCATACCACATCAAAGTATCCTTTCTGGTTTTCTCAATAAGCACGAATTGTCTTCGTGAAGAAAATTGATATTTTTCTTTATGAACATAATCTTAATGAAGACGTACAATATTACGAGAAAAGTTTACATTAATCAATTTAAAATGTATTATCTGTAACGAAAGTACTAAGAACGTAACAAGGAATTGCTTTTTTTACCCACAAAATTAAAAATGTTCGTTCAAGTTGCTTTTGTATTACGTATCAAATTCTTTCAAATAGTAGCAAAAAAGTCTGCAAAAGTCAGCATGAGCAAAAGATATAATGTCGTGTACATATGGATTCCATGCTTACTGGCGACTCATTATTAGCTGCCAGCATTACGCCTACATCCACTATATGTAGTCTAAAATCGAATATTGATGATGATAGTTGGAATAATAAATGGACGAAGATAAAATCAGCCTTGCACAAAACAGGTTCTTCTGCATGTGAAGTTGTAGCTTCTATTTCAATTAGTCTTCGGATCTCTGATAGGTCTTTGGAGATTCTCGAAATGAGACACCAAATTTACAATAGTTCGGGTTATAATAATACTCGTAGATCTATTAAATGCCAACTGAGGTACAATATAAAAAGTGATATTGAATTTTATGGGGCTGACTTAAGTTACTGCCTATTCACGCATAATGCTTATAATCAATGTGTCGTTTTGATCGCTTGGCTGAACACTTGAAACATTTTTTACATGACCACCTGTATAAATCTCGATCTCTGAAAGTATTTCAGTATAAGAATGCGAAATGATAATCTCGAATTACCACTAATTTGGAATTACGGAATAACATTTTATCACTGAAACGTAGCATAACTGCATGTTCCTATGATCTGCTAGCATCCTTCTTTACGGATGTTTGTGTAAATTTATAATGCATTGATTAATATCTCGAATTGTATGGAACAATGAGACCGTACCAGTTGATTTTCGCGAGTCGGCCGTCAGTCCCATTTTTATAAAAGAAATCCCGATTCGTAAGATAACTATCGTGGCATAAATTTGACTCGAGTCATATCTGAATTATTTGCTTAGATCATTACGCCGTTTTTATTGCTTCGCGTGAATCAAGTACTAAACAAGAAAAACTGAACTTCGGCCACAATCAAACTGGACTTCACGTACATGTCAAAGATCTTGATTAGATACTTGGCACGATGTGGCATAAATTCGTGCTCATTGGCAACTTTATTTCAGATTTTTCGTAGAGCCTTGTTATTAAATTTATTAGGTTGGCTGACATAACTGGTTGATTTGGTTTTGTTCATGAAGCAATAATGTGAAAACCAACAAAGAAGCCGCATTATGGACTTTGCCTCGGCGTTCAAGTGAATTAATCGATATTTTGTATTGTGAAATATCGGTGGCTTCGTTTCTGTGTATGTATCTCTATCTAGACTTTATCCATCCGTTGATAAATAATCATTATACAATATGTTATTCTAAATTATTAATGCTATTATTATGTAATTTCTTTCATGTTTAGTGCGTTTAAATAGGTTCAGAAGGATAGGGTAAAATTTAGCATGATTAAAAATTTTAATCCTAAGCACATGTGCGTTTCTTGCTTACTGGTGATTTACCAGTAGCAGCCATTACTACTCCCAAAATTTGGTCAATAACTTTGGTACATTTAATACAATTTCCTTTACGTGTGTTTATTCAAGCTGAAGTAGCGATCTGGCTCTCAATGCTGACGAGCACCATTTGCTCGGAGCTACTGAGATCAATTCGCCATGGAGCGTTTAAGCCTCTTGTCTTACTCGCGAGACAAACTGACATAGTTCAAACCAGAAACTATTAAAGGCAAAATAATTGTTCTTTAATCTAAATATTGGTTTCTATTTGCTAATCTTAAGTTATATAAATGCTAAATATTGAATTTCAATAAATATGCTTCCTGAAACACGCCAAAAAATTTAAAATTAAATAGAAAAAAATCTATCAGAAAGCATTGTTTAGTTTCATTTTATCTTTGTTTGGACAGTTGGTTTATTTGTAAATTAACTGTAATGTACTTTAGGAATAATAGGCTTTTATATTTTTTAAATGAATATAGTTGCATCTTAACATTGATCGTTCCATTGTTAACTAGATTTTTCAAAGTGCACTCCGACAAAATTCAAAAAATACTTGCGAACTAGTTTTACTTGAAGCGTAATATGAAATTGTCTATTTTTTCGTTAATTTTATACACAAGAATTATTAGCTTTTTGGCTCCTGCCATTCACATATTTACTTTTTAGGTAGTGCATTTTTGCAATAGCGCTGTGCCGAGGTTTACGTTCAAATTATTTATTTTTATTTAATATTTTTTAGGCGATATAACAGAAAAAGGTTACCAAAAAAAGAAAGCTCAGCTACTAAAGAGTTTGACTGCTCAACTTGGTAAGTTGTTATCCTATAAATATAGTTTCTGTTTTTAGTATGCGTGGAGCATCTGGTATTATGTTAGCGTATAAAGGACGACGAAACCGCGCAATAATTATTTCGGCTAATGTTTAATGAATCTTGTCAGTATCACATAGATGCAATCTTTAGTTTCATACAAATATTAAACCTTTTGTTCAAATTGATTCCGGAGACGGCTGTCATTAAAGGATGTGCGAGACCAGATAGTTTTCCTTCATGCGCAAATCAGATTCTTATCTGCTTATTATTTCTCGAGATAGCCAACTGTATGGCCGCAGGAACTTCTGGAATCCAATGTGAAACGAACCGAGATCCCCGTTGTTTTTTCATGTTAACTTGAACCAGTTTGACCTTTTATGCGATAGTGATGTTATCATTTTGTGAATAGAGAAGCAATTTGACTATATTAACGTTAAGAATCCCGTGGTTTCTCTGCCACAAATCTATGAAGAATAATGATAAACGGAGTAGATAACTGAATGAAGAAGTGTTATATCTGCCTTGCTTGCATGTGATAACGACACTGAAATTAGGCCACCAAAACCGCCACACGAAATCAAGAAGTGAACTTCGAGAACAAAGTGATGTCGGCAATCCATCTTGTCTGTGGTTTACACAATTTCACTTCCTAACAACAATCAAGAACATCTAGCATTAGCCTGAATCAACGACACTAAAGACATTTGTACATTATCTGGAAATTTAGAAGATAATTGAATTGCATTGAGATACACTTTGTAAACAGTTTGTTAAACGAGAGGAAAATTAAATCAGTAGTGCCATATATTCCGAACAAAGAAGTGGAAAATATACTATTTTATAGGTGCCGGTATCATCATTTAGTTTCTTGTAATTTTCTCTTACGCAAAGTTTTAACAAATTTGCGATTGCAAGATTCGTTTCTCTCTGAATTTTTTCTCACGTATATACAAATGAAAAATATTAAACTTTAATCAAGAGTTAAATTTAAAGGTATTTGAAAGAGAGTAACGATCATTTATTTAAGTGCATCACCTCGAATGCAGTTTCAATACCAAGGCGTACTTTTTCTTATTGCATGAATCAGGTTGCAGTTTTAACAACAAGGCTTCATATTTTGCTAACTCATTTCTGTTGTTGTATTTAGTATTGGTCTTGAAGGCCACATCTGTAGCATATTCGTACGTGATTTTACTGGTGTGTTGCGCAATTGCAGATGTTTATTTTGACATTTTATTTAACACGTGTTTAAATTACACAGCTTATTTATTCTGGTGTTCAAATTTCTAGTCGATCAGCCTGCGTAAGTTGATCGACATCTAAAGCATGTACATTGATACACCATGGTTTCGGTCGACATTAACGGTTGTTTCGCTTTAATTGTTCGTAAAGGCAAATTTTCTACCTTAAGTAGCACGCGTAGTTTAGCTAAATTTAGTCTACGTGTTAATTCTTTAATTTTCTTATGCGTTGTGCGGGAAACAGCGTCTCCCTTAAATGGAATGCTTAAGTAGACTGCTTTCTTTTTTGGTTCTACAAATGTTTAATTCTCGTACAACTGAAAAAAAGTTGAAGTGGCTTTAATACGCATATTTAAGGCTGATAAACAAGATTCGTTTTTATGAAAAAAACTTACTTTTACCAGAAAATAACGCGAAAAAGCAGTTAATGTTGGTCTGAGGCATTATTTGTCAATATACATGCGTAAGTTGTCGATCACTTTACGTAGGCCGATTTACCAATCGATTAATAACAAGAGAAAATGGCTTTTGCAATTTCGATACGTGTTGCATCAAATTGTGAATGCAAGTCTGCAATTGCGCAATTAATCAATTAAACCTTGCATATTTTTTCTCCAGATTTGGCCTTTGTGATATTTACCAAGTTCATTATCAGAAATGTGATAAAAACAATAGGCGCTATATACGAACAAAATGCAAGCTGAGTTATGCTAGTAGTAATGGCATATTAGCGCATTGGGTCTGAATTGGAGATGATACATAAAACTATTAGTTGTTATTTTATTAAAACACTTTATTTTAATTATCTTTTTGTTTTTCTATTCATGAAATATATTCATATGTAGTTAATTGTGATAAGAATCAGAAAGAAACGGGATTTTATGTGCTAAAATTTCTTTTTTCTCTACACTTGGGGATGGTACTGTACATTTTATTGAAACTCGCATTCTAAAGCAGTTAATTTCTTAAACGAACATTGGTTACGCGGGCGGTGATAACACTTTCTATAATCAAGGTTGCTATCTTGATATAAACACCTGACCGATTAAGAACATACATTTGCCAGTAGAATCTAAGATTTTTATAGTGTCAAAAATAAAATTAATCAAGTAGACCAGTTTCGTCCTTATTGGGAGCTCATCACGTATTGGCCAGAATTTGCCGCGGACAGGGTTCGCACTAAGTTGCACACATTTGTCATTTTAAGATTTTATAAAATCAAATAAACCTACGCTTAAAGTACTTTACTAACATGAAATTTATCGGCATTGTATACTGTACACATTTTAGCATTTTTAATGGATATTATATTTTTGATTGATCACATTTATGACTACCGTTTAATTCTCTTAAGTTCGCCATCTACCAATTATTATTATACTTAATACCATAAAAAGTATTGCATCCTAATGGTATACTTTTCTTTTATTACCGCATGTGTGAACTTTAGAAGCGGATAGTAAACTGATCATTAGGCAGTTATTCCCGGTGCGGTTATTCGTTTTGTATTATTAATAAACAAAAGATGAAAACGTGCATTTAGTTTAAATTTGTTCTAATTTATTTAAATCAAGATTGCGATTGTTATTTAAGCACCAATCCCATTCTGCTTATATATGTAAATTTGACAGTAAGAACCATGAAATGCATAATGTGAAACGGCAATTCATCCAATGGAGCTGTTTCTTTCTTATTTGAGACTGCAAGTACTGTCCGCGGAAAATATATTGAGAGTACTTGAAGAATTCCCACTGAGGACGGAATTGTTCTTCTAGATGAATCTGGATAATAATTCTTTCTTAACCCCTCGCGAAGCACGTTTAGATCTTATTTAATTTATTTAAATTAAATATATTTTTAAGCGGAATGACAAGATTTAATTTTACATAATTTTTTGGTCGAAACAAAATATTTCAGCAGACGGTAAATGCAGTACACAGGCAAAACAATAGTTTCATTTTTTTGACAATTCACTCGTCTTGGTTAAGAATTCTAATCTACGATAATTTGGTTCATTCCAATATCTCGACCCTATGGTCTCCTGTAAAGGTCTGAAAGACAGAATTAGCCAAGCCTATCTGTTTGAGATTGTTTTTCACAAGAGCACCACAAATATTATTTTCATTTTACTAGGTTAGTGAGAATACCGGTCAGGGTCATAAAGTGCTTGTGACACTAAAGAATTGGCCTAGGGCGTCTAAACAGACAATAGCCTAATCAAAATGACGGTCCTCCGATAGGTCACTTTAGTATATTATTTATGATTACATTGTTATATTGGTAGCACTGATTTAATCAGTCACATTATAGTTAATGTTTATTTATCAAGAATGTATTATAATAGTTGATTTAATTTAGTGTTGATATGTTTATTATTACTTGCCCGTTAGCTTACAGTAAAGATGTGGCTAACAAAAGGCGACGTTTCGAAATGTGCTATTTTGGAACTAGTCGCCATGTTCATATGATAACACCCATTTAAGCAAGCAATTAATAATTGGATATTGCTTATCATGTTTACTGTGCCATATATTTCTCCATGCGAACTAGTATGCCGTGTTTTAAAATATGTATATTTACTGTATTATCCTTGTCTATAATAGTGAAATTTTCCCCTATTCATTTTAATAAGTTCGATTCATCATTGCAAATTTCTGTTACCTGAATATCATTTTGAATAAAATATACATTGTGTATCTACTGGATTTATGCCAAGCAAAATAATTATGACTTTAATAAAGTTTGCGATCCTGATATAAACACCAATCCCATTATATATATAGTATAAAATAAGCTTTGTGTAATGTAGAAAAGGGAATTTATCCGATAGACCGCTTTCGTCCTTATTGAGAACTCTTCATTTACTGTCCAGAATATAACGCGGACAAGGCTCGAACCTGGGCACGTCTACTTCAGAATTTTTACCTCTAAGCTATCGTACCTTACGCCACACAAAATGTTAATTTATATACTAGACACTGTTTTTCGTTAACCGTTCTTTAGATGGAGCCTACATGGCACCTGTTTAGAAGTATAGTCCCAATTAACCACCCCAAGCAGTCATTAAAGAACAGACAACAAACTACTTGCGGATATTGTACCAAATTGAATATTTATATAATTATACGAAAATTATTTGAATAAATTGCTTTTTATACATAATACAATGCTTAAGCTATTTTGATGTTTTTATCTAGATTGCAAACACGATTTAAATAATTGTTATATCCCCTGCGCAACCATTTATCATTTAACTGTTCAAATTTACTTTGGCTTTTTGTAGAAAGTAGATTATGGGATTTATTTATTTTAATATGTGACGAATTTAGACTAGCTTTTTTCTGTTATTTGTATTTAAAATTAAATAATTCTGATTCAGCTGAAACCTCCATTGGTGGTAATGCTGGCGACAAAACCCAACTCTTAGTGGATAACTCCTCCAGTTCTCTATTCTACCAATCTCAGAATCAACTACCTTATTCCAGCTCATCATCATCAAACCTTACTGATGAGCTAATGGCTGTTGTAGAACCAAGTAGCAGTAAACACCATCATTTGCGTCATAATGCGCATTATCAAAACAAATTGAGTGATCGTCAAGTTGGAGTTGGAGGTGTGATTGGTACTGGTTCTTCTGGAAGTGGCAGTGGTGATGGTCGTCATAGGACCACGGATGAAACACTCGTCGGAGCCTTTCAACCTGCCCAATATCAAAACAACCAACAGACGAGATCATCTTCAGCTCTAGCCAACTCGCGCTCGCCTAATCTTCCAAGTATGTTCTAATGAACTCTAACATCTGTTTTATGTAATATCAATATTGACATAATCAAACTACCTGCCATGTATTTCCTTTAAATAAGCTAAACTAAGGCCAGCTGGTCTGCATGCCGAAATATTTTGTACGCATTGCAAACATTGCACTAGTAATCCCTACCACTGAGATAATATTAATACTAATACTACATTGTATTGCACCGAAATTATATATCGATGCTTCACTTCCGCATAACCATGGAATTCATTATTATGCATGCACTGTAAATGAACACTAGGTCGCCTATTCATAGTGTAAAGTACATTTTGTGGTTATGAGGTAACATCATTATTACAATGTTAACCATACAAATATGATGGTATAGTGGGTTAAACAGGCAGCTGCTTTACCTTGGAGGCTGTATAGACGTTCATATAATGGTTGAATTAATGCTTTTTTACAGCCCACATAACTACGTATATATTATTTTAATTGAGATATAGATTGTGTATTGAAACCAAAAATTAGAATTAGAATGGAGGTATTCGTTATATTCAATAGAAGTTTTGATATGCAACATCATTAATCCTAAGCTAAACAATCAAAAGAAGGTCGTACATGATTTGAATATAAACTAGTGAAATTTTTGTACGTATGCTCGTGCCGCAGCATGTGCGTATGGGGTCTCCTGTTTGTTGTAGCAACATGTATTAATTTTATCCAACTTAAACGAACATTGATTGCGTGGACGGTGATAACAATTACTTATAATCAAGTTTACGATCTTGATATAAACAACTGACCCATTATGTACATACATTTAGCAGTATAAACAAGTATTGTATAGTATAGAAAAGGCATTTCATCCAGTAGACCGGTTTCACCATTAATAGAAACTCATCACGTACTACTCAAAATTTGCGGACAGGGCTCGAACCTGGGTATGTCTGCTTCAGAATCTAGTGCTCTAACCACTGAGCCATCTTGCCGCATGCTACACACAATTTTCAGATGCATACTAGTTATAACTAACCGTCCCAATCTGTCATTACAGAACAGATACCACGTTACATAGGGAAGTGGTGTTGAAATGGGGAATGGCTAACCAAGCAACATAAGTTAGTATATAACTGAAAATTGTATGTATTGTGCGGCAGGTTGGCTCAGTGTTAAGACTACCAGTTTCCGAAGAAGGCGTGCCCAGGTGCGACCCCTGTATGCGGCAAATTTTGGACAGTAGGTGAGGAGCTCCAAATAAGGACGAAACCGGTCTAATGGATAAATTTCTTTTTACATACTATACAATTCTTAGTTTATACTGACAAATGTATGTACATAGAGGGTCAGGTGTTTATATCAAGATTACAACCTTGATTATAAGTAATTGTTATCACCGCCCGCGAAACCATTGTTCGTTTAATTATATAAATGTTCATTTCAATACCACTTCCCCATGTGACTGTTATATAATGACGGATTTGGGATCGTTAGTTGGAATTTCGGGCTAAAGAGATGCTATATAGGCTCTACCTAGAAGAAAGGCTAACCAAGCAACATTAGCTAATATAAAACTGCAAATTGTGTGTAACGTGCGGCTAGGTGGTTCAGTAGTTACAGCACCAGATTCCAAAGCAGACGTGCCCAGTTTTGAGCCCTGTCCACGCCAAATTCTGGACGGTAAGGGATGAGATCCCAATAAGGACGAAAGCGGCCTACTGGACGAATTGCCTTTTCAACACTATACATTACTTAGTTTGTAATGAAAAATGTATGTACATAATGGATCAGGTGTTTAATCCAATTTACTCGCTCTTGCTTTCCGAAATTGACTCCTGTATCAGTTATGGCAGTCACGTTGAGTTCTAGCGACAAGAAATTGGCTTTTTATAATCGTATTGTGTATACTTGATTGATAATATATTTGTGTTTTTGTACGCGATTTGTTTCTCTATTCAAACTATAATTGCATAACAATGGCTTGATAAAAAATTATGTATAAAAAATCGTTTGTTGTTATGTTTACCAGCTGATTCTGATTTATTGTTTAGGCTTATGATGATAATTCTTGTGATCTTGTCTGCCTGAAATTTTTTTCACTTTTAAAAGCCAATCTAGTTTAGATCCACGTGTAGTACCAGTTTGCGGACTTTCATACCTCGTATTTATCCGTTTGTTTGCGCGGTTGGTCTAGATATTGTCCTTTGTTAAAGAGCTTCATTTTCAAGTAAAGTCCAATATATAACCGTGACGAATAGTTTACTCTACTTAAAACATACATTATTTTGTATTCAGCCACTTTTTTATTAGTAATTAAGATTAATATATTCATCGTATGTTGATATGTATATGTGTTCCTTATCCGAAACTGGAATTCATGATGCTTAAGTTCTACAGAATTGGCTTTGTCACCCTTATCTACACAGTTTTGGTTTCGAACTTCTGGTTCCGCAGGGCAACTTATTTAAGCAACAAATTCGATAAAACTAAAAGATAGGGAAACAAAACTCGATAGAAAAACTGATCGGATACCGGATAAAATTAATTTTTGGTGCATCTGCATCAGTCCTGATCCTTGAAATTATACATGTATCAACAATGTGATACGCTAATTTAAAACAACCATCAGAGCTAGAAATAGGCAATGTAATCTTACATTTTTCTAAGGATCTGCTTCCGCCATTATTATGGATGTCGAAGACGTAATATTTGGAGCGATACCTAACCTATTTCGAACAATATGAAATAAGAAGATCGAGTCAGTTGGTTGGAGCGAGTCGACCATCGTTTGTGCTTTCAGTAGAGAAAATCGTAATTGGAGTAATAACTGTTATTGTACAAACTTGACACCTGTAATAGTTAGGTTATTTTCTTACACCATCTTATGCTGCCTCAGAGCTTCGCGAGAAAAAGTCAGTTTCTGGTCAGGACAAGTTTAAGGTACTATTTTCACCTTAAGATAAGTACTTTAAAAGCGAAATGTATATCGTCGTTAAACAGTAGCCGTCTGTCTAGACTTCAGGAGTGAATTTGTCTTAGTGACTCGCATTTTTATATTCGATATTTTGTAGAAAATTGATATTCCAACTTAAATTATAAATATACGCTCTCTCTACAATTAATTTTCACCGAACTTTACTGCCAACACTGGTGCCGTCAAGGATATCTACTTGGTAAAACATGCCGTTTTGATTCCATACGTTCGGGTTGCAGGCATTAAAGTTCTTCCTGGCGACATATTATTTGACAAGGCAACCTTGAATTGTTTATCAGTCGTTGTTCCATCTTTTCGGTATGAAATCCACACCGTATTACTAACAGTTATCTCTATAGGACCACCCAGCATTCACTTAAGGCGAAGATCTGGACGTAGTTAATAGGCTTAATTATCTCCGTCGCTTTATTAATAACTTAGGAATTATGGCTGACGCGGTGATACGAAAATAGTTAAAGCTAGTGTTTCATTTTTATACCTTCTCCAGTTATGGAGAGATAATGTGTACGGCTCATCTGTACGTTTAGTTTTTTTTTCCTCTGTGAAACTTAATTGTTAAAGTCAGATTTTAGACGCGTACAGACATTCGACATAATTGTTTGAAAAGCATAGTGCATGTAGATTACCAACAACGAATAATCAATGCTGACATTTAAGTTGTATTTATGGATCGGCCAATAGGCGCTCCTCACGAAACAATTAGACTCTATCAGCTGCAAGTGCTCGGTGAAGTTTTGCGCCTTTCAGTATAGCAATAATCATTCAGCCAGCGCCAGACCGGCGTAATAGTCAGGGTGAACATACTTTGAAATGACAGGAACATCTAAATTCGACTAAAATCAAATTGAGTTGTATAGAAAACTTTTGTCTATCAGGGTAGCGTCCAAGCACGGATTGTCATTCTTGGTTGGAGGCCATGTGCGATATGGCGTCGAATCCAGCCAAATGCCGATTTCGTTACAGAATCATAGTAGAATTATTTTCTTAACTTTATTTTCGTAGTTTGACAAATTTAACTGCGAGACTTGGTCTTACGTATTACGCGATACCGTGAAAGCCCCAAGATGCTATATTGCCGACGTCACCTTGTTTAAAGATGACTTAGTCAGGTTGCGTCATTTCTATGCTTCCTAGGCAAATGTCTCCATTTGAACTAGATCCACATTTTTATATATCACTCACCTTTAATCTTTATATTTTTCTTATTAGTATTGCTATTATTATTATTATTATTATTATTATTATTATTATTATTATTATTATTATTATTATTAGTAGTAGTAGTAGTAGTAGTAGTATTACATTTATTATTATTATGATTATTACATATAATAATAGTAGTAATAATAATACACAATAATACACAATAATAATAATAATAATAATAATAATAATAATAATAATAATAATAATAATAATAATAAGCAAACGTTCGGATAATGAAGTTATTAAAAAATCAAATTACCTGGCGAGTAGCTAAATTTACATTTTGCATTATTTCAAATGATTATTGTTAATAAACTTTTTATTACTACTGTGGAAACTCTAGATGAACATTTACATCGTATTATTATTACAAATCCCATTATCAAAGTTAGAAAGATATTCTACGAGACACAAATGAAGGCATATATAAACTGTAATTTGAATAAAAGAGAGAGGTCTTGTGTTAAATCGGGGCACGATTAATAACATTCAGTTTAGAATCAATGCGTAGAAATTTATGTTTTGCCTTTCATTATATACATATATATATATATATATATATATATAGGTTTGTGAGTGAGATGTGTGTGTGTGTTCATTATTAGATATTTGAAGAGGAAATGTTTAAGTAACAGGTTTTAAAATAAATATAATTACTGAACTCTAGAAATGGAAATGGTTTAATGCTTTCATTAATGATCGCATTTAAGAAAATTTATTTTAGGACATTGGAATAAAATAAATTAATCTAATATTTATTAAAACTATCATATACGAAAATTTCCTTTTGGTTTTTAAATGTATGTGTTCAATCACAAACAATGCATAATCTTTCATCGTTGCATTAGTTCCTGAAGATTAATTTTGGTTATATAAAATTTCCGCTTCAATAACATTCTCTTGTTGATAATTAACTTTCAATAAAACTATGCACACCGTTTATAAATAAATAAATAAATAAATATATATATATATATATATATATATATATATATATATATATATATATATATATATTATTACCTAAACCGAAATTAAATAAGACATGATGTTTTAAAAACGATTAACTTTCTACTTATAGTACAAATATTGAATACTAAAAAATAATTGATAATATTGGTTGAGCATTTTTGTTGTTTTATCACAGAAAATTGTTACAATGGCTATTTATCTTAAAGTAATTAAATTGGTGCGATATTGAGCATTAAATAGTCACTAAAGCTTAATTTTCAATAATATTAGAAGTTTCCCATTACCCCGTTTCCATCGAATGATTGGTAATTTTTTGAGTGTATTATTTATTTCATCATATTTAATGAAGACAAACTATTATATAAAATGTGACACGTCATGAAGTGTTGTACTTTGTTGTGCAATTGGTTAAAACTTTTATTTAGTTCCTATATAAAGTGGAAAAACATTATTTATAGAATTGTTGATTTTAGATTTGCCAAACGGCTTATCTGCTCAAAAACGTTGCATGTTTATTTTGTGCGGTTTTAGAATTAATATAGATAAAAATTGTAAAACAATGTATATATATATATATATATATATATATATATATATATATATATATATATATATATATATATATATATATACTATATATATAAATGTATGTATATATATATATATGACTTACGTATTGATTTCTTGATAAAAATTGAATTAATATTTTTCCGTAAATTTATACAAAGTAAATTAAATTAGAACTAGTTTCCCGAGGCTGTATAATATATTCCTTTTTGTAAGTGGTACAAATGTACGGTTATTACACATTTTATTCTGATTTCTAACGTTAATTTGGTAATTTTGTGCAATAATTATTCATCTGGACTCAGTTTCCTGTCTGTTTAAGGAAAACAAGAATTGTCGTTTCTCGTAAATTGACGTTGGTGTAGTTGTTTTAATTGTTTCTGCGTTGCTTGGGCGTGCCTATTTATTGGGACGTGTAAAGCTATAGATTGATTGAAAACGTTATTCATTTTCTGTTTCTAGTTGTTATACATCTCTGCTTTTTTCGAAAAAGGTGGGTGCCTTATTTGTATGCGGTTACGTCTGTACCGAAATGGGTTGATTTGCTAGGTAAATACACATGATACATTTATTTATTCGTGGCCTGTAATATCTATATATAAAAAGCCTGGCGGGCCTAGAAACCTGTAAAATCATATAGAACTATAAATAGAATGTGAAGCTAAATTGAACGAAATTTATTTCCTCATGTGTGTGTATAAGCCTACGCGAAAATTGTTATTAAATTATGTAATAAACCGAGTAAACATCAAATGTAATAAAAGTTTATGTTTAGTTGAGGAAAATCTTAAATTAAATTAAAATTATCATATATTATAAAATTCATTGTGCATGATATTTATAACTATTATAGAAATTCTTTTAATATTAAATAAGGAATGTGACATAAATTTGAATAGAAATGTGGAGCAGGTGATAACAGCAAAGCCTCGATATATATATATATATATATATATATATATATATATGTACTGAAAATTGCATGTACTAATAAATGCAATTCCTATGGGACGAACATTATCGATCCTATCCATGTCCGCAGCAAATTAGTTCCCGATAAAGTTGAAACCGGACTACTCGATGATTTTCCTTTATCACACCATAAAATTTTTAGTTTATACTGACAAATGTGTGTACTTAATGGGTCAGGATCGCAACATTCATTATAGTAATTATCAATCCCAGTCACTCAAATGTTATTGCATTATTTAGAAAAAATATCTCTTTTTCAGATCTCTTCTCAAACCAATCTTTTATTTAAGATTCTTAGATGACATTTTCCTTATTTGGAATCATAAGGATTAGGAACTGCAGAATTATTTGTATTTAGCTATTCATCTAGAGGTTAAAATTTTCTTTGGTTAAAGAAAGAAAAAAAGAATTATCATTTATGGATGTGAAATTAAAACGAATGGGTCAGCTATTCGAATAAGATATTTATAGGAATGATAATAATTCGTGCATTCTTCTATATTTCAGCTCTAATCATCAATTTGGGATAAAAAAATAGACATTCAAAACTAGGTGAAAATAAGAAGTCATAAAATAGTGGCTTTAAAATATAGGGAAAAGGAAATTAAATAAATGACAGAAATATTCAGGGTTAATGGTTATACAGCAAAATTAATTGAGAAAATCACAAATGAAACACTATTTAGAATAAACCGGACAAAACAATTAATGTATTTTGAATAGCATAGAATTCTGTTTCTACCGGATTTCAGATTGAGTAGGAAAATTATGAAATTAGCAAAGGCATTAAAATAATCACTTACTATAAACTATAAGCTTCCACAACTGAAAGAAAAAGATAGAATCCCTCAACACACCGGGCCTTTATAAGATAACCTGTAAAGATAGTAAACTCAGGTATATAGGTGAAACCATTCATCCTATAAAATTATGTAAAGGAGAACATGAAACTGCATGCAAATATGGACATAGTCATAGATCAGATCTAGTCAGGCACCCAATGGAGACAGGTCATCAGAAAAACGGATTGCACTATGTTACCGAAATAGATTAATCGGGTTGATTGGAGAATCAATTGAAATAAAACTAGGAATGAATGTGAGATCTTTAATGAATCCTACTCGAGTGACTGGAAACGTGAATTAGAAGAATCAGTGTTAACGATAAATATGACTAAGAAACCGAGAACGGAACAAATTAAATGGAAGTAGTATAATTATATGGATATATAAATGTGTAGTTTCGCTGATATAATTTAATTATATGGTCGTGAGGCAAGGAGTTCTTAAATGGTTGATCATATATTTATTTATATATATATATATATATATATATATATATATATTTTATATATGGGTTTTAGACGTATATATATATATATATATATATATAGATGAATAAATATTTAAGTATTTTGTTGAGGATCTCACATGGCTGATTATATGTTTAATTAGAAATGCATATAATATATTATGTGCATATATATATATATATATATATATATATATATATCATTACATTAATATCTATTTATAACAGATGTGGAGTAACCTACAAATTTTATCATATATGTTTATTTAGATATGTATAGTTTATATATGGTGTGTAGACAATTATATCAATCAATATTTAAAAATTCATATAAGATGTACGGTGATCTCAGATGGTTGTTTATATTTTTATTTAGATATTACACAATATATATGGTGAGTATACGTATATTGATGGATGATTATTTAGAACTTGTATAAAATTTAGGAAGATCGCATAATGTTGCTTATTTGTTGATTTCAAAATACATAATATATATGGTATTTAGACGTATATATGTATTGATATTTATTTATAGAAATAAAATGTGTTTATAAATGTATCTGTAATGTTGATATATTACGTAGTCCGGATGAATTGCAGGTTCATGTTTTTCAAAGAACCACCTTTCTTTCATGTTCATATGTATATATATATATATATAAAGACATATAAATATATATATATATATATATATATATATAATCATATAAAATGATTTTAAATTCTAAAAAAAATGTGTGTTTGACTAATATACTTTATTCATTGTAAATCAGGTGCACATAAAGAGTCACATGTTTACTTATATTTTTATTTATATATTCACAATATATATATATATATATATATATATATATATATATATATATATATATGTGTGTAAATTGAAAGGCAAAAAACGATTGGAAAATGTAACCATGAAGAGAGTGTGAAATAAGGGTACAACCATTTAAATGTGTGCGCCACCTGCAGTTGAAGCTCAATGCCAGATATCAATCCATGTGGTTTGCTTATATATTTATTCTATAAATATCAATTTATATTAGAGTACACATATATGTGTATATAGCGTTATGCGTGTGTTTTTGGGTGTAAATTTAAAAATAATCATGACTTTATAGATATATGATTTTTATCAATCGTCCCTCTAAAGACTACTGTAGAAACAACCTGAGAGACTATAGCTCTGTGCAAAGAAATATGTCGTTTACACAAAGAAGTCAGTCGAAAAAAAATGTCCAACATGTAATTCCTATTTGTTTTTGATTAAACTTAAGCGAATTGGTATTGTCAAAATTTATCATAAATAATGTGCTCGTAAGTAAATTTACCTTTTTCCATTCAATGTGTCTTTTCGTTCCAAATAAATATTATATATATATATATATATCCGTCGTAATAATGAGAAATGCTTATGAGCAGTTTATATTATTTTCATACGAATATATTTATTTAAATTGATAAGCATTTTTGATAATTTAATTTCGATTTGTTCGATCGTGAGTAGTTAACTGAACTGCTAACTCAAATGTATGCATCTGCCTCAGTGTACATATTTAAAACATGGTTTCCTAGACTTTCATGTTAGCTGAACGAGCATGGCTAGGCCTCTTAACGAGTTGCTATTCTACAAGTCTCAGAAGGCCAAAACAAGTTAATAGTATCGATCTTAACAAAGTCCTATTTGTCTGCTTATTGACGTGAAAATTCCATTCGTTAAATTAGCATACGACTAAAACGTTTTATTTTTTTCCATTACATGTAGGCGGCTCATTTAAATTTAAATATGAAGAAAACAAAAATAACTAAGTGTGGCTATCGTTTAAAGACTCGAAATTCTAGTGCAAATATTTTTCCAAATAGCGTGCTCTTATTTGAGAGAGATTTGGCTAAAATAACCTTCATTTAAATGAAAATGAACATTCGTTTCGGTTTAAACACCTTTTACATTTTCCTTCGTTAAGTAACAAATATTAAATTAATTTTTTATGAGTCCGCCCCCTCCTATGTTATTACCGCCTATTATTTTAGCAATAGTTTGAGCATTGATATGACCAATGACAGCGTGGTTTTTTATATTTCCTCCTCATTCAATTCCAATCATGTCTGGTGAAATAATTGATGACGTCGACCAACAAATGGCATGATACTAACATCTGTTAGCCTCTCTGAATAATCTTAGTTTTAATAAAATATCGTAAGCTGAAACGTTTGTTGCCTCTTAAACATACGTATATTAATTACAGATATACATTCATTTTGCTTCAATGATCTATAATTTTTAAAGTCTAAAACTATTTCACCTGGGCACGTCTGCTTTGGAATCTGGTGCTTTAAACATTGAGCCACCCTGCCGCACACTGCACACGATTTTTAGTTGTATACTAACTAATGTTTCTTGGGGACACTTTCCTTTATATCGAAAACAATTGACATCCCTTTAGATCAAATTTTTCAAAGAATTATCTTCAATCTGTCATTACAGAACAGACAACATACTACATGCAAAAGTGGTATTGGAATAAAGATTTATACTATTAAACGTACATAGTTTGCGCGGGTGGTAATAACAATTTGTATAATCAAGTTTGCCATCCTAATGTAAACACCAGTCCTATAATATATAAACATTTGTCAGTAAAAACTAAGCAATATATATTGTAGATAAGGCAATTAATCCAGTAGGCGGTTTTCGTACTTATTAGAGCTCATCACTTACTGTCATAGGCTTCGAACGATTACGTCGCTGAAGCTTATAAAATCATTGAAAATTGGCACTAAAATTATGACGAATGCTGCCGATAACTGGAATGCTACATGTTGTCTTCACCTTTATTCGTTGGGTCTTGTATGCGACCTACCTTAGCATTTATTACATGTTTCTTGACCATCCGAGAACTAATTATCCCTAACTCCGCAGATAAAATTGTCAATTCTGTAAACAATACTCTTAAGAATTTTTCCAATCCGTCATAAGCTATTGTTCAACTCAACATAAATGATTTACTTTTAATCAATTATTTATAGAAGTTTGCTTGTATAATGCGCGTCCAGTTAGCAAAAAAATGTACAAGAATTTATTATTATATTTTCACTTCTGCTGCTCAAAATCTGATTCCATCCTTGCGCTCAATTCTACAGCGTACCTCGTGCTTTTCTGCGAGGAGTTTGTGTTGTATTCACCTAAGTTATAGATAGGACAATGGGAGCATTCACGGCCACAATGGTGGCAGTTGTTACACCGTATACCTCGGAAATTTGTCGGGAAACTAACATGTAAGAACCTGTCATATTCTGTTTTAAAATAGCTAGCATATATTTAACGAAATTCAACCTACTGACCGCGGTTTACCGAATTACATTTTGCCATAATTTTACAGCAAGCAACATATAGAGAATTATTCGAAAAAGCTGAGATATTATCAATTTTTTATTTGCGCAATTTTCTAAGGAATGCATGTGTATCAGATTATATAATAGTAATTCATAGGCATAATAAGCGAATAACAGTTTAAAAAATGTCAAACATATTTGTAAAGGACACTTGATCACTTGCAAATATATACATACATTTACAGGTATAGAAAAACACGGTAAGATAATAGCCCGTCAAACTGCTCAATTAAATACATATATACGGATAAGTAAAGCCAGAGAAAGATTTAGCCACAAATTAGTAAAGAAGCAGAGTATGTGATAAAAAATTATTTTGATAAATGTCATTTTTATTGTTTACTTTGAAGCATAGACTCCATTTGCAAATATCCATTAACAATGAACCACAACATGCTTTTGTTTTTCTTAACGTACTCTTCAAGTTGAAGATTATTTACTATTAGGCAAAAATCCTTATTTACTAAAGTTAAAACTGCTCGTCCGAATTGATGACAAAATCTTTTTGCTGCACATTTAAATGTCTGCCATCAAAGAATCCACAATTTAGTCACTGTTTAAGGGGGTTGAGCTTAACTTTCGGCATTTATTGATATGTATATATGCAAACACCAGAAAAAATGCATGGTCTCTATTTCATAAAAATGATGCAAATATTCGCAGACTAAAACTTTTTCCAGCTAACAATAAAAATTGATAGTTGATGTTCTATCAATACTTATTTAAAACAAGGAAAAACCTTTGTGGATGTGCTGTAGTTTCACTGAATTATTTAAGTCTAGACGCTTAGGGATAGCGCTGACGTCGAGAAATAGAAGAAGATTTGTTATATGCAGAATGAAATAAACGGCAAAATGAATCTGCAATTTGACATAAACAATTTCGTATGGATCACGGTAAATATAAAAGTTTTTTGAAATTTATATATTAAAAAAAACATCTTCAAAATATGATTTTATTACTTATTTATTAATTTCCTCCTGCCATCCCAAAAAGGCGTACAACTGGCAACAAAAGCAATTTCAACTCAATATTTTATTTAATAATTTGCTAATTAAAAAACAATACTTGATATCCTACGTAGTTCAGAATAAAACAAATGTGAACATGATTCAGAATTAGTTAATTCTAGTTCCTTATATATATATATATATATATATATATATATATATATAATCAGATTATATTTAATATGAAACATTCATAGCGGCTTATTCTGAACAGTACTAGATACCAGGCACAAACACAGACACATATATATATATATATATATATATATATATATATATATATATATATATATACACACAGAAAGATAAACGTTTTTCTTTGGCACCTAGAATATCGAGGAAAAACATATTAAAAGGCTAGAATACTCATAGAATTTGTCGTGCACATTAAATGAAAGCATACATAATTATGCGTATAAATGTTTGTTTTCGTGTTTATAATGAAGAATATTTGCAAAACGGACTGCCAGCAGCAAGTAATTGCATACAATGAATTATTTTTATTTTGCACACGAAACGAAAGCAAAATTATTTAGAGTTCTTTCACGTTCAATTGATACACCTTTCAAAAAATGTAAAAGCAGAGCATTTCAAATATGGAAATAAAATAAGTTGCACTTAAACAGAATGAAACGATTTGCTTATACAAATCAAAGTAAACTAGGCAATGCTTTTAATACAAATACTAAAATTGTCTTTATCATGCAAAATTTTATTAATTTGAATTAATTTCTACAATCCATTATGCATTTTGTTCATAAGATAATACGTCTTACTTTACGCTAGAAGACGGCCGTATTTTTCGATTGCAGTTTCATGCTTTAATGTAGGTGTTATTATGTGTTATTTTACCTTCTTCATGTTAATTGAAAATGCAACAGCCATTTTTCAGACAAGATGAGCAAACTTTAAAAAAGTTCTTAGCACATAAAATGATAATAAAATCCCAAAAATTACAAATGTGCTTTATTAAATGTGTAAAAAAACGGAGAAATAATTTCGTTTAGACGAAACTTTTATAATAATAGGTTTTTGGTTTAAATTCGATCAATTTTAAATCTTGCTAATTGAAACAATGGAATAAATCTCGTATAGGTAGTTCGACAAAATGAATCAATATAAAAGTATTCATACAAGAAAGGCAAAACACAGGTTTTTAAATAAAAGTACGTATAAATTCGTCCAAAACCAATTATTTTAAGGCACGTTGTGAACATTAGTGTATAATCTGAATAACTATGAGAAGACTTTCTCTCAAATACAATATTTGACTCGTAATAAATTGATTATTTAAGAAGCTGATCAAAATTTTATACAGCAGTCCTATTAAATATCGACTGAGAACAGATTAATTAAGCAGATTTTGAAGATAATTGTTCTAAATATTTTTAATCCTAAAAATATATAGACCAAATTTAGAAAATTAAAATTTAATGACAGGAATTTAAAACCTTATTGTGTTTAAAAACGTCAACTCTTCGAAATCATGCAGTTTCCAACTTCGTGCAATGACTGAAATAAGAATTTATTTGAAGAAAAAAAGCTTTATAACAGAAACATTCCTGTTTTTTAACCTGTTTTGGGCAATTGTGCGAGAAACCACGCAAAATGAGCTCCATTAGCACCTAACTTTAACTCTGTGACATACTTTAGCTAACGAGAAAGTTAGGTGAACGGCAAGAAGTATAGCAATATTGCTAACTTTGATAGTAGTTTTGCGCACAATCTTGCCATTGTAGACGTTTAAATTATTGATTCATGTTGAGTTATTAGCTTATTAGATAAAATAACGTATTAGCGACCGAAAACAGTTTGTTTTCAATTGCTTTGTTCGAGTGAAAAGTACAAATTTTAATTAACTTATGATGTAAGGAAATTGTCTGCGTGAATATTTTTACCCGGCCAACATTAGAAATGCTTTGCACAAATATTATTTTCAAAAGCATTTCATATCTATTAAATAGTTATAATTTGTCGTCTGCTGTACGAAATTTCAGTACAAATGCCAGAGAAAATTGACAAATTTCAGTCTCTGAATAGATAAAAATAGAAAGTGTGAAAAAATAATTCATCAGACATTTTTCTGATTAAATTGTAAAAATATTCGTTGTAAAATGGATAAAAAGTCATATGAAACTGGATATCATGTATTGAGAACTTCAAATATTGCCTTAAACATTTGTAACTTTTATGAAAATCGATTTTTTCTATTCATTCGTTCGTGATGCATAAAAAATCAATGTAATTCCATCATTTACATTTTTGCCCTGAAACGAAAAATTTTTTTATAATAATATACTTTACCGTTTTTTAACGTAATGCAAACTTGTGAGGAATTATTTCGTAAATAATAAATTGTGGAAAAAAAGAATTAATTCATTAAAAGAAAACTAAATAGCATAAGCTATACAACACACGTGTTTGATAGTTCGCAAATCAAATTTTTATCAGATTGTAGACAACAAATCGAAAGATAAAATATCCTCCAGAATAATGCTTATAAGCCAAATACATAGTGCAGTTAAGTGTTGGTAATTAGGAAACGAATTTCGTATCTAGTCTGACAAATGCAATACATTATAATGTATCTCTTCGCTATAATGTGAAATTTAATCATATTACAAGCTCTATTTTCGGAAACTATCATTTAGAATCATCTTTGTGTTATTTTCATGGTAATTTCAATGCAAATGTGCTAACACTATATGCAGATATTTATTAAATAGGTACAGTCTATCTCAGATTTTAGAAGGTATGCATCTTCGCTTAAAT
>JAQBSW010002427.1:80000-103795 GCA_029291075.1 Eudiplozoon nipponicum | reverse complement strand
TTTATTAGACATCTTGCTTAGTATACAAATTTTTCCACAACTTAACATACTTTAATTTTTTTAAATAAGATTTTTCCCCTCTACTGAATGACTATTGATATAATTATTTAAATTTAATTACTTTAAAACGTGTAAATGTTATATAAATATAGCCAAACTACTTACTATTGGAATTTTAAACCGCCTTTTTACTACAGTTGAAGGACGTAAACTAAATTAAAAGATTCGCTGCTCAAATCCAAACAAACCGTGGAGAATATTATTTACTAAAATATCAGTTTAAATACAAAACAAAATAAAGATTTATCGAAGGCATTATATTCTTTTGGCGTTCTATTTAAAAATGTTTCTCAGTGCTGAAGCTCCATACTTTTCCAAACTAATGTAAGTTAAGTTGAATGTCTCACGTATATTAATGGTTGAAATGAATAATTACAGATATATGCGTGACCTTGGAAATATGAACATTTCAAAGGCGAAGTTGACCTACCAACCTTCGCGAGTTGATTTACATTACATGTTGAGCATACCATCATGTGGTGCAAGTATTGTAGTTGTACGTTAGTGTGATTTTGGTTTGAAGAGTGAATGATGCCGGATGATTTTAATCAGTTGGCCAAAGTTGTGTACGGACAATAATCTATGCAGGGTGGCTCAGAGGTTGGAGAACCCGATTCCGAAGCAGACATGTGCAGATTAGAACTCCGTCCGCGGCATACTCCGACAAGTACGCGACGAGTTCACAATAAGGACGACACCGGTCCACTGTGTGAATTGCCTTTTCTGCAATAAACAATTTTTAGCTTATACTGGCATATGTAAGGTAATTAAGGGGTCAGGCGCTTTTATCAAGATCGCAACCTTGTTTATAGCAATAATCCAGGAAATTTATAAAAACTGAATGCGTCACGCTTAAGACACGACGCGCCTTACATTTTTAATACAACTATTAACTAAAACTAAAAATTATGTACGTGTTTGTGCGATAGCAGTTTGTTTCGATACTGTAGGAATATTTTCGAAAAATAAACCACTATTACCTGGCACCAATATGTTTCAGAAACGGCAAGATATATTTCACTTGCTATGCCACGCGTTCCATCTACTTTAATTCCAATTTACCATTAGTCTACTATAATCTCAGTTGGTGGGCGAACGATATTATACGCATGGAGCCAGTTTTGATGTGAAAAACATCAGAAGAATTTGGCATAAATCAGAGTGCAAAGCATAAAATTAGTCGACAAACCCTACCTGTCTGAAAGCTGTGAATGTTAGGACTTCGGATCAGGTGAAATGCCGTATTTTTCTGCTTATATTCTTATGTCATTCTCATCTGCAACGGCTATTATGTTTTAGCTGAGTTAACGGAAACGAGCTGTCTTCTCAAAAAGCGAATCATTAAAAACTATATAAAAGGTGTATTACCATTATTATTTTGAGTCTAGCGAATTTATGCTAAATTGGTTTGGCTCGTCCCGTTTTTGCGTGCTTCATAAGTACATCTTTCCATGAAGCGAAGATGCATAAATTGATTTCTTAGCAAGTATTCGTCTTTGTGGAGTTTGTACTCTTATTCTAAATGCTACGCGGGAGTAGAGCATCTGTTTTTGTGCTTACATAACGCTTTTTTGTTGTTGGTGATTTTGGTAATGTTGACGGATACGTCCAAGCCAAAGGCATTTAAACTTAGTGTTCAATGACCTCATCGTAATATGATTAAGCAAAACTTTATTTTCTCATTACAGCAGCAATTAAGGTTACAGAATATATATATTTACTTGAGCAGGCGATATAGCAAAGAAAATGACATCTCATCAAATCAAGCTATTTACAACCACACACACGCTTTATAGACTGGCTTAAAATTCAGACTACTTATCAATTATTCACCAGTCACGTTTATGTAATTATGAGCAAACAGAAAAATTACTATGCCATTTCGAGGCTATGACCCTGTTCGTTTGGACATTCACTTAACTCCATTATTAGCCGTATTCATTTGCTTTTGTGTTTTGTCATAGCGTAATTCGGTGCGAAATTAAGTCCCTTAATACGTTAAGGATTAAGTAGAGCTAACATTAGCATCAAATTTATTCTATATTTCTGAAGTTTATAATTTCTTCAACTAAAACGTATTTCATATTAATGGTAGGTAAAATAGTAAGTTTTTAAGTTAAAATCGAATATTAGTAGACTTATTCGCATTATTATTTCACTTGTTGTAAATAAATATTTAAAGTATAATAGTGCGAAAATAATTACCGAAATAATTTGCAAGACTATCGGGCAATTTGTGATTACGCTGGTGGTGGCCAAACTTGGGCAATTAAACTTGCGAATATAGATATAAATAAGGAAAAATGTTATAACAATAAAAAGACATTCGAATTGCATTATCAAGAATAGTCTGTGTGAAATACGAGGATACCAGGTAGCCTATTAGTCTTGGGATATACAATTTGTATCCAGAGCCATCCATTCATTAACGTGCATCATCTGCCCGTTTGATTAGTTTCGAGTTTATTTTTTCTTAGATAGTCTACCGACTAAGAATAACGAGTGTCGTATTTCAATCATAACACTTTCTAAAGCACCTGTAATCGTATTCATCGCTTTTTCTGTCACCGCAAGCACCCACATCACAGGCGAGTCAAGAAATGGGCAAATCTATGTACATGATGGGATTGACGTTTAAATCAATATCGCAACCTTGATGTAAAACCTTGTTATCGCCGCCCGCGCAACCAATAATCGTATAGTTATGCTAATTGCCTAGTATGACGTGTTCCTAAATTTGCATGTGAATTAATTTAACAAATAAAGGATTTTAGCAATTCTAATGCAATCTGTAAGTATATACGTAACCTCAAATAATAGAAGCCAATTAGCGGACGCGTGACAGGTATGTGTGGCCTTTAACCTGTACGCACAGTGCTTAAAATGTAGAACCTGTCGCCATTAAGCCCAGTTGTGCCAATTATCCTCCTACAAAAGTGAAAATTAAAAGACTATACAAAAACAACACAAAGATGATACACAAGAAATGAAAAAGTCTGTGCACGTTACTGTAATGGTTTCTCAAAAAAATAAATATTCACAACATCAAAAGTAAAAACTTGAAGTATATTGACGTAACCACCATTTAACTGGCACACTAGTCAAAACCAATATCAGTTTGTTTAAAAATTTAAACCACTTTTCTTTTCCTTGGACCACACACACTCTGAATTTTCCTTCCGCAAGTGCACAAACCATGCTCAATTCAAGTTCATTAGTCAATATGTTGTGCAAATTAATGAAGTTTTGAGAAAAATTCTGATTGAAAGTCTTTTGGGACATTTTACACGCTCTACCAGTAAAACTTGAAACCACATCAGCTAATGCTATCCAAGGTATGGAGCTGAAACCTTAATTGTTATTTATGCCAATGTAGAAAAAATTTACTTCCTTATTGATTTTAATTAAATAGACGATCATATTTATTTATTTGAGAGCTTGAAAGTAGCAGCCATACGCATTGTCTTACCCAGTTTATTGATATTGAGACAGGAACATGGTAGCGTATTCCCAATTTCCCAAATCACTAATGCAAAATTTAGACAATTTGAAAGAGCCAATTAGTTCGGAAAATCCTACATTTGTCAAGTTTATGCAATCTGAACAAACACTGAACCTAATACAACATGGAAAAGCTGAGAACATTTTAATATGGACATTTAATTAACTTCACCATAAGTGGTTCTTAAAAAACTGACTACTGAAGATGCTAAACCAAACTATTTTCAGAATTTACACAACTGCCTTTTGTGAGAACATTTTCACTGTAACCACACGCATTGTTTACAATGTTCATATTTTAATCCAGGTGAAGTTCTATTTTCTTCAAAGTTGTTAGGTGAAATGGACTTATAAAATTTTAACTTGAACAGCATTCAAACTGATAATTTATCTCATATAATTGAACTAAGAACGATTGTGGAATTGCTGACAACAATACTTCAAATCAACTACGAGCGCTTGAGAAGTACACCAATCCCGTTTTATCTAATAATTCGCAAATTATTGCAAAGTTCACTTAAGTCACACGTTGTAACACATCTCTCCTTTCCATGTCTTAAATTAAAATAAATCGGCAAAAGACCAATGTGTATAAAGTTTGATTAAAAAAGTTAGGACTAATTAGGCATGTGATTCTAATCTCATCTTGTCTCGCATAAAATACAGTTCACTTGCCATCTCAGCTGTGCAAATTTAGTGGAGTCACGAGTATGATATTGTAACAGCTATCTACAAATTTATATACGTTATTCAATCAATTATTGATTGCGCGGGTGGTAATAACAACCCAGTAAACGAAGTTTGCGTCTTTTTCTACTGATGTTTGTGTGTATGTGTGTGTGTGCCAATGTATGCAGGAATTGTGCTTCTCATTATCTGCTTTATAATGTTTATATGTAATCGCGAGCTTCTTTTAAATGTGATATTTTGAACTATTAAGTCATGAAAAAACCGATTCATCTGGTTCCTTTACTACATGAGTGCCACAATATACAACACACCTCTATATTTTCGTAACTAGTACACAAAATATCTTTGCTCAAAATAAATATAAGGCATACTGTGCAGAAAATTAAAGCTACTTTTATTATTATTATTATTTGTTTTTTCCTGGTTGCATCTCTTTAAATTCACGAAAAGCCTGCCCGCAAGATTTGGAATTCATTCATAACAGCGTTAATATTGATTGGAATTAATTCAATTAACATTAGCTTTTGTCTAATGAACTTATGCAACAACAATTGCAGCCTTATTTCGTGCATACTTTACATTATACCGTTATTCATTTAAAATTTTCAACTCTGTTTTACAGACTAGCTGTCTAACGCATATATGTTATACATATATAATAAACTGGTGTAATCAGTAAAACACTGTCAAATGTACATTATTTTGAAGTATATATAATTGGCTAACATTTTTTTGCTGTAATAAGTCTGTAGAAATATAATAGTTGCAATGCAAAACTGTGCAATCATCCGGAACCGGTTTTGTGTTAAGGCGCAAAACAAATCAATATTTGATAACTAAAATCAGCCATAAGAACAGGTGTCATATAGGCTAATAGTACTATCTGCAACGCTTTAATTAACTCCGCGAGTCTAAACGTATTCCATTCTTCTGTCGGTGAGTAAACTTAACTTACATTTATTAAAGTTCTAACAATAGAAATGGCAATTGAAGCAGGAGGATTCTTAACGAAATCTTTTATTTTGTATGATCCATCAAAAGCAATTTAGTGTAAAACATTAAGTTGCTCTTCGCCAGAAATTCTACTTCTCAACAAGATGTTTAGTGAAAATTTGTTAACTCTGAATTTCTAAAAATAGGAATTCAAAAAAAATTAATTTTATTAACCCGCAGAACCCGGCTGTTTATTTTTTTTCCTTAGCCATTCCATTCTTGTATCATTTACTTTATCAATCAATTGACGGTTCAGATTCAATCTTTCTTCAATTCATAAAAGTAATTAAATTTAACATTAATTTTTCTACAATTCGAATTAACATGTTTATTTCTCTTTTGGTTGGCTTCAAAAACTTAGTTTACTTTATACGTAAACAAATTAAACACAAATTGTTGTTTTATTGCCGTTGATTATTTAGAGTCCGTGATTTAACAGTCACCAATACGTTATTGCGCGTAGCTGTCTGTAGATTAGCTATAAAATTGTGACCGATTAATTTAAATTTATGATTTGTACCTACTTTAAATACGCACTCGATGTGAATAATTCTACCGACAGCTGAACCCAGAATGTTTGTTCTTGATTGGGCTCCAAACCTTAAATCAAATGTACACCTCAGACATATAACACTTATTTTGTAAATCTACGTGCTAAGCAAGTAAAGTGTGTAGCTTGATACTGCCGTTTAAAATTCTCTGAAAATCGTGGAAAACCGGCGGTCCTAATTTTTTGTGTTGATGCCTTCTTGCAAATTTTATATCCGTAATATTTCATCCAACTCAAGTCATTAATTTTGGTCATTAATCTTCATGGTAAGTTAACCTTATAAGATTCGGAGTTAAACAGAATTCAGAATATTTGTTTTTTTATTATAATAAAGTAATTAACTTAATATTATTTCATGCCCCGAAAGAGGTCTTTGGTCCATACCATTTCCGAAATGTTCACATCCTTGCGTAACAGATTGCGGATTTGCTTGAAAATTGATTTTTGATTCCATATTAAAATTGGAAAAGTTTCATTCACATATTTCTCTATTGGCAAATCAATGCTAACAAATATTTTGCTCGCAGTTAGTTAGACTTCATATTCAATGATACCAAACACGAAATTTAATGAAAGTAACTTTTAAATTAATGAGTTCGGAGGATTTAGCCAATTCGCCTATACCATGCGAGTTATTTTACAAAAATTCTTTTAACACTAGAATTCCATTATGCGTAATTTTATTTTTCATCGAAACGTGTAACGAGGCCAGAAAAAGCCATTCTGCTGTGAACGAATGGTAATTCAAACGAGAAATTTTCTACTTCTGATGATATACAACATGCTCTATTTTCGTAGATCAGCAATTAAACCATGATTTCTTTCGCAGCTAGTGTCGAAAACTATTCAAATAATGCTTGCTGGATTGCAGAAGTTAGAATGTTCAGAAATTTAATTATAATTTATAAGCGCACAAGGCTAACAAACCGTTATTTAACTCAAGGCATTAAATTTATCAGAATTTGGAAATAATTTAGCCTCTGAAGGTTAGTTTAAATTTATCGTACGTTAATGTGTCAGGTTTTACACGTTAAAGAAATTTTCAAGAAATCTGAAATCTTCCATGGTTTAGTTTTAATGTCTTAAATTAACATTAATTCTAATTAAATATTTATTTAATACCTATACCGAAATATATTTTTCAAATCTTATTTTAACTCTAACGTGTACTAAACTATTCTTGGTCGAAATATGGTTAGAAATCTTCGAGAAAATAAATTGAAAATATCGAGCCGAATAAAATTATCTCAAAAAGTGCTGATTTTGTTCATTTAAAGGGTCGTGTAAATAAAAGAGGTTAATAATAGAATTTCAACAATACACAGTTCAATTTCTTCATTCAAAAGTTTTTCAAACGAACCATACTAAGTGGAAAAGTTTTGTCACGAAACTTTGATAGTTGGTTATTAATAAATTATTATACTTACTCATTTCAAATTTAGGCTAATGCTAAATTCTGTTAACAAAATTAAAACTCTGAAGTTGCATATTAAAGTAAGAAGAATGCTAATGACTTTTAATGGACACTTATATTATAAACAATGAATAATAAAAAAAACACAAAGGGAGATTTTTTATTAACTGACTATAAATGGTTATCTTTAAAAAAATTGTATGCAAACTATCCGCGGTATCTCCAGTTTAAACTAGCGTGTGTCAGTGGATATAAAGTAAATAATAAATCAATTGTAAAATATATTCACATGATTAATAAGTTTATATTTTACAACTTTTAATAATTAGTGAACGGAAGATCGCAGCTTCTAATGGCTGCGAGAATATATTCAAAAAACAAAAAAAACTAGAATTCAGCCAGTTTCAGACACAACACAGTTCAGGTAAATATTCACTATGATTTGTCATTTGCGAATAATGTTAATTTCCAGACGTCACATTCGAAACAAAAATATTGCAAGTGATGAAGAACTATTAGAAAGTAGCTAATTTATAAAGATATTGGGATACAAATTAAAAACAAATGACAATTTTCATTCAGTCAACATTATTTAATTATATATATATATATATATATATATATATATATATATATATATATATATATATATATATATGTGTGTGTGTGTGTGTGTGAATGTGTGTTACTTTTTCATAATGCCACTTAAACTTGAATAAAATCCAGTACACCTATTAAGAAACGAATACGTATTTCATAATCAAGCGTATGTTTATTGTGCATAAACACCGGGTTGTAACAATATACCAACATTCTTTCAGTTATTTTCCAATGCCGCGTATTGCGTACACGGGTTGTAGTTTTGCACTAACAGTTTCTCAAATATCCGATTGATCATAATTTCTCTTTCCTTTTTGTCTTCCTTTTGTATTCGCCCCTTTCTTCCGATGGCTTCAACACCGTTCATACTAACCAATAAAAATGCGGTTCTATCGCATCTTTGTTTAGTGGCGACGTTTCGGTGCCTCCTATCCAGCACCATCCTCAGGCCGCTATTCGAAACACAATACAAATTTATATGTATTTTATATATTTATATAAGGTGTGAATAAATAAATAAATAATTTGATTAAATTATTGAATAAACAGGAAAAAATATTAATAATAATTTATTATTATATAAATATATTTATATATATATATATATATATATGCATTGATTGTTGTACGTGGAATAGGGTGACCACGGTATTTCAATAACTTGATAGTTTCTAATTTCACCATTTTTTTAAATGTAAGAACAAATCGTAATCCATGGAATGACATTTATTAATAAATCTTATTTACCAGTATCTCAGCCATTGTTTGATTCATAGTATATTCGTTCATCCAATCCCACTGTACATTTGTTAGAGGAGATTGGTTACAACAAATGTACAGTGGGATTGGATGAACGAATATACTAACGAATCCAGAACAATGGCTGTAGATACTGGTAGAAATAAGATTTATTAATAAATGTTATTCCATGGAGTACGTTGTTTTGTTCTTACATTTTAAAAAATGGTGAAATTAGAAACTATCAATATATATATATATATATATATATATATATATATATATATATATATATATATATATATATATATATATATATATATGTATATATATATATAGGATTAAAGATATTTGACTCACACTGTTGCTTATATTTTTGTATATGTTTTTATACATATTTATATTTATTTTATATATTTGTATAAGGTGTGAATAACGTAACAAATGATAATAATAATACAAAATAGTCATAGTTAGAAACTAGCAATTGTCTTTATATATATATATGTATGTATATATATAGGTATATATAAGAGAGTTACGATATTATGTTTTTATACATGTTTATAGGTTTAACGATTTGTTTTAGTTATATGAGCATATATTCTTATGCAATTATTTCTAGGAGTTGCTTAACTTCGCAGTGTGCTTACCATTAGTTCGTCCACACCATCTCTCCCTATCTCTCTTTATTTTTGACATAAGCGTCGCTCTGACATTCACTTTCTTTTCATCTAGGTAACTTGCTGTACCATATTTGAACTAATTTGTTACTAGATGCGTATCACCTCATACGCAATTGTGTACAGTAGAGTTCCCGGCTTGAAATATAGCACAGTATTTTGACAGTCAATTTTTTTGTTTTATCAGTTTTGAATTGTTAATTATGATTACCTGATCTGCGTTTTGACTAACGCAGCTTTCATTGTTCCAGTAATTTTCTTTTTTTTTTTCATAATATTTCGATCTACATTACCGTAGATCTTCATCAGATGCATTTCACGAAACAAATGAATGATTACCGTGACATATTAACAGTACAGTTATAGCAAAAATGTTTGATACTTTCTCCCTCCCCTACAACATTGTGCACACGAGATGATATTATGTATACCGGGGAATTTGAGATACCTGAAATTATACTGAGGTAAGGATTGGTCTGCTAATTGTAAATAGATTTGGTATATATATATATATATATATATATATATATATATATATATATATATATATATATATATATATATATATATATATATATATATATAGATTTTGTTGTTGAGTGAGGGTTTTCATGTGCGCTAGACATATGCATATATTGAGTTTAGTTACTGAGACAAATTCTATGTTTAAAACCATTGGTGAGTCAAAAAAAATTAAATATAAATAGAACGGTTTCGGAACGAGGTTACCACATTTGCTTAAATCTGCTATTGTGAGTATTGTGCTGTGTATAGTTGCCTGAGGATGGTGCTGGAAATTATGCACCGAAACGTCGCCAGTAAACAAAGATGTGATAGAACCGCATTTCCATTGGTTAGTATGAACGATGTTGAAGCCTTCGGAAGAAAGGGACGAATACAAACCCAGCCCGATCGAAGACAAAACGGAAATGGAAATTGTGATCAATCGGATCTTTGTGAAACTGTTGGTGCAAAGCTACAACCCGCGTACGCAAAACGCGGCATTGCAAAATATGAAGCTGGCACTTCGCAATCAAATTTCAAAAAAATATTCTTTCATCTATATCGAATCATGGTTTTCAATTTATTAATTTTAATAATGTCTAGTTACATTCTCCATTCTAAATGTTTATGGCTGCCAAAATTTGATTTTTGAACGCGCATGTCTGCGCTTGTATGCGTATAGGTATAATTTTTATTTTTCGAAGACATTTTTTTTAAATATTATTTTGTTTTCTATTTGATTGAAATAAACAGGAAGTATAAGCAAATTGAGAAATAGTATTTATTAGGAGGCATATTTCTCGCGACAGGGAATAGATTAATTACCTGGCCTCTTTTTACGCAACAAGTTGTTTGCTTCTATGACCTTCATTTCTACACTGGATATTTCGGCACCCTGTTTCAGGAGTTTTTTTCGCCTAACAGGCAATTTGAAAGTTATGAGGTGATGTGGCGAATATACTTACAACGGCTTCATTTATATTTAGTCGGACATCTCATAAGCAAAGATGTTGTTTTAGAAGATAAGTGTATGCAATGTATTTATGTGTTTGTGTCTGTGTATCTGCATGTGTACACTCACAGTAGTGAATCTAAATAGATCCAATGTAACCCATTTTCGTTTGGAGCTGAGAAGCAATCAGTCACTGCATGTGTATACTCATTCATGTGAAATTACAATGATCGATTAACACCTCGTGAAAATTCAAAGATAAGCTTAAGTCATAACTGTGTGTGTGTGTGGTTTTGTTCGTTTGTTTAGGGCTGACAACTAATCAGTTACTGCACTTATATACTCATCCAAGTGAAACTACAGTGATCACATAAAATATACTGACGATTCAATATATATGTGCATGCCAGTATTTGTGTGTGATTATAAAGCTTTGCGGTAATCATGTCAGCATAATAAATTTGAACTGCACATTCCTTTCATCAAAATGAAATTGGTTTAAATCAATTATTCTTTGCATGTATCAGAATTATTGTTTTACACACTTTTTAACTTAAAGTATTTGGGACTATTATTAAATTATAAAAATGAATAAGCACAGTACAGGTAAAATGCGACAATAAATTAGCGTCAAAAAATTAATACAGCAAATAACCTCCTGGTTTTATGAATGCATATTACACTCTATAATGGACACGTTAACAAATACAGTAGGATATAAAGTAATAAATGCTAAAATTATAAGATATTCCTAAACTAATTAAATAGGTCTATGAACTTAAACAATCATTTAATGCGCAGTTTGTGATACAATAAGTTAACTCAAGAATACGAGTTTGATATAAGCGCCCATCCGATTTCATGTACATCTGTTAGTAAATACCAATCAATGCAAAAGTTAGCAAAGACAATTCATCGAGTAGATGAGTTTGACCCAAACTGGGAACTCTTCAAGTACTATGCCGACTTTTGCCGTTAACAGGGCTCAAATCGGAGCATATATATTTTTTGGAATATGTGATTTAATCGATCGTGCTTACTTGCTAACTGGAACAACATGTTGAAAGTGATGTCACTCAGGCTCCACATGAAGGCAAGGCTATTCAAAGGTTTGGTGGAAATGTTTTGATAATTTACAAATTCTGAATATCAAATAAGTAAGGAATGGAACCAAATTAGATCGAGATACTTATAAGATGGATAGTTACTCCGCTACATGTCATTATTTAAGGTGAAAGGGAAATGAATGAAAATTGATAACTTTCTATCAATGACAACTATAAGTTTTAGACTAAAAGGTGCAAAAAATAAGGAGATTGAATTAGGCAGACAACGAGACATATTCATTGAAAATGGGCACCCTCTAACGTTAATAGAAGTATCTATAACGACATTCATAAATAAATTTAATTATAATTGGAAATACGTGAAGACAGATTTAATAAAAGAGGATTGTAGCTTCATTGTTTTACCGGACTCCAAACTATGTAGAAGCATAAAAACAATTGCCTTGAAATACAATATGCGAAATATTTAAAATAAACTCTTAGTCTAGGCACGGAATTTGTCAAACGTAATCGTTAGATACACCAGGAGTTTATGAAGTTCAATGTATGGATTGAAACCTCATATCAAGCTGAAACCATGCGTCCAATTAAGATAAGAAGTGAGGAACCTATAATAACATGCATATATAGTTATGCTAATAGATCAGATCTTGCACGTCATATTGTTCAGGCAGAACATCAAATTAACTTGGATGGTTACAGACGAGAAGCAATATACGGTCGTTATAGATTAGAGTACCCATCAAAATGAAATCGAAGCAGTATATAATGAATGAAAATGGCGTAGAAAAATCACCAGGCCCGATTATAAATACTGCCCTAAATAATAAAACGAAGTGAAGGATGCATTAATCAGCCTTGTAAACCTGCTCATTGATTAGAATAAGAGCACTTGATTTCCATTACCCTACAGATAGTAGACAATTTTTGAATTTCTTTATGTCCTACTTATTATTTGAACATACTATTTGAACGAAATATTTCATTTTTTGCTGCTATTTAATGTGAAAAATTTGCGACTGTTGTATTTAAGGTATCTTGCACCAAACCTTATATGGATGACATTTGTAAATATCTAATTTAAAAAAAGCAAGTGTAAAATATTGATCTGACGTACACAAGGATAAATTTGTATTTATCACTTTAGTTACATTTGAATAAGGATACACGTGCAATTAATTATTCATAACCGATAACTCCTCAGAAGTTAATAAATGAAACCGTACACACAAACAGGTTTGGTGTAAGTTTATCTAGTCAATCCTCAGCTGTTATTAGATAACTGTTATTTCACTTAAATAAGTGTACACATGTAATGACATACATACACGACACAAAATTATACAGTGAATGAGCAATTATGCTTAACAGATCTACACACAAGTATAAATAAATAACATTTAATCAAGGTTGCGATCTTGATATAAACACCTGACTCATCATATACAGAGATTAATTTAAAACAAGTTTGCGAGCTTGAAGTAAACACCAATCACATTTTATTTAACCAGTCGTCGAACAACATAGAAAAAATAACGCCGGTCATGTACGCACTGACGCGTTTCGACCTTCCATGATCACCGTCAGAGTACGACGGCAAACTGTCTATCGAGATCAAACTGCATTGAATATATATATATATATATATATATATATATATATATATATATATATATATATATATATATATATGGAAATCAAATTTAGATACGCGTCTCTCACCTCTGGTAGTCTTGCATATATTGTACTTGACTGGGAATGTTGGCTGCACAATTTCTATGCATTCACGATTATTTACTGTTTGCAGCTTTCGCTACACATACATATAGGCAATACAATTAATCAATCATTTATAGCGCGGTTGCAGGTAACTATTCGTTAAATCAAGTTTGCGAGCATAAGGTAAAAATCAATCTCATTGTAATTCATAGAAAAAATACATTTGACGGTATAAGAAAAGTACTGTATAGTGTTCAATACGCAATTAATCCAGCAGATCGGTTTCGTCCTTATTGTGAACTCATCGTGTACTGTCCAGGATTTGCCGCGGATACAGCGTGGACAATACCTGATGATTTTATAATAAGGACGAAAACGGTCTACTGGATGAATTGTCCCTTCCATACTATGAAATACTTTATTTATACTGACAGATGTATGTACACGATGGGTCAGTTGTTTACGTCAAATGTATTTCTTATCACCGACTGCGAAACCAATGTTTGTTTAATTATTTAAATGAATCAGTTTGTGGGATGGGCTTGCCATTGCGAAAGGCTTCCTAAACAGAAAGCGGAAATATCCGGAGTATAAATAAAGAAAAGTAATTCAATGACAGTGTTGCGCACAAAAACGTTCAGGTAATTAATCTATTCTCTGGTGCGCAACACGTTTCGTTTAAAGGTTGGATCCTTTGTCATTTGATTATCTTCGCGCTTTTGTATAAAATCAGAGTGTTTTAAAACTAAGTGTGGTAGTATTCACGAAGGTAGGTTTACTGCTAAATTTGATTATTTCTGCAGGAACATTTATCACGCGCATAAATAATCTTTGTTCTTTTGATGAGTAAATCCATTTTACGAAAAAGTTTGTAATTTGATTTTTTTTCCTTGACGAATATCCGTGTTTTGTCGACTTATCGCCTTTTAAATTTCATAGCCCCGTTGACTTTTAGCCTTAACATTTATGAAATCATTGATAGAGAGTTCATTTTTTGCGCAAAATATCGTTTAAATATCACACGTGTGCTCTACAGATTTAACATTTAAAATTATTACTTTATGCAATAACAAATGGGAGTTCGAAACAGGCGAAGAGTCATGGATAAATTATTTGCAGCCGAATATATACTAGCAGAGGAAGCATGTTTAGGCATTGAACTTGAACTGGAGGTGACGAACACAATTGATTGGTTGTTCTCTTATTTCGCACTCTCTCCTTGATTCTACATTTCTATCTTGTTTTGCCTTTCCATTTATATATACGGAGATGTTCATTTGTAGATACTTGAGAAGAAAATAGGAAAGAAACGTTTTTTGTATCTGATTAAATATATTTTATTTTTTGCACATGGAAAGGCCACAATGAGTTAACAAATAATTCTGCTGACTGAATTAAAACTATATCTGTCGTTCAGCTTACAATATAACCTTTATAATTAATCAAATTAGAGCCGGTTGGATAAGTTACAGTTCTTTTCGCGTTTTTGTAACTTAGAAAAGAAATTTAAGGCATCTGATGAGTTTTGCTACGCATTATTTGCGTTTGAATTCGATACTGTATTTCACGGGCATCTGATTATGCTTAAAGTTTCATACTGTTTACATAATTACACTTTCGAATACTAATACCGATTTTCAAAACCGAAGAAATACTAATTGAAAAGCAATTGCTTAACGCTACTTCAATAAAAAATTATTCTTTTTCCTATAAAGAAATAACAAGCCAAAGTAGGAAGAATTACGATTAACGGCGTTTGAATACTTCATGCCAAACATGCTTTTGCCTAAATATTTCACATTATATAAAAAACTGACTGATCCAAGAGGTTAAATTGAATTTCATTTTATTTTTATTTTTAAGGCAAGTTTTTGTTGACAAAGGAAAAATAAACAATTTGTTGTCTGACATGCATATTTTTTATCTGCGATTGGAGGAATTCTTCAAAGGCTGCTACACGTTTATTTGTAAAGGTTACTCATAGTTTACCGATTGATAATTAACAGGTTCCAATATGTATCTTACTTTAAAATTGCATTCCGAAATCAGAATGAAAGCCATGTATCCTCTTCGAAATTTGCCCTCCGCACGTTTTAGCTTTTAATCATTAGATGCTGACACCGCACTCAAAACAAACAATTCGGGTGGTTGGAAAATGCTAAAAGATAGCTGTTTAATGTCTCTCGTTTATATGCGCTATATATATATATATGTAGTGGATAATTTCTAAAAATAAGATCGAAAATCACTGAGCTCAGTGGTTAGAGCACCAGATTCCGAAGCAGACGTGCCCAAGTTTGAGTCTTGTCCGCGGTAAATTGTGGCCGGTATATGATGAGTTCAAAAAAAAACGAAAGCGCTCTACTGGATGATTTTTTTTTACGATTCTTAGTTTATCCTGACAAATGGATGTACTTAATGGGTCAGGTGTTTATGTCAAGATTGCAACCTTGATTATGGCAAATGTTATCACTACCCACGCAACTGAATTTCGCTTAATAAAATAAGTATTTTCAATGCCCCACAGTCTGGTTTGTTTCAAAATATTTTCGCCAATTCGAATGAAATGCATGAAAAAGCCAATTTTAATACAAAAGTGGTTGTAAAGAGCATATGGCTAAAATGACTTTCCACGATTTTTTACGCGCCTAATGCACAAATGCCCGTTCATTGCGACATCGCAACTGAAAATACATTAATAATACAATTCTCAAGAGGTTCGTATGTCTGAGCTCGGATAATATTTTTTAAACATTAGGTTTTCCACACGTTAAAATATGAATATGATAATTTTTCTACTTATTATCAACCAACGTGTTATGCGTTTTGCTGTTTAAATTAGATTGTTTAGTTAAACGGCTCCTGCTTTTAAAATGTTATGCTAATATGTCCGAAGAAAACTCAGTCTGTAAAATGTATCGATTAGCAGATGGTCATTTTATTAAATTAGCTTACAAAGTTTGCTTTTCTATGCTCGTGTTCTAGTATGCAAATTCTTTTGCACCAAATCACTTTATAAATCAAATTTGCGAGATTGAAGTAAACATCAATCACATGGAATATAACCAGTCGTCGAAGAACACAGAAAACCTACCGTCAGTCTCACAATGCAATATATAAACTGAGTTAAATACAGTTTACAGACAATTGGATGTTGCTTAATGAGCACTGGATCAAGGATGTCACAAAATAATTCTTTTGATATCAGTAATTCGCATTTAATTCCGATTTTAATTCCCTAAATTACCAGATTTATTTTATTGATTAAAAATGAATAATTTGCTAATTTAATTAGTTTTGGTGTGTTAATTATTGAATTTTTGAATAACATGATATATATATATATATATATATATATATATATATATATAAATTTATTTTCAGAACAGACATCCAAAATTTATCCAAATACTGTACTAAAATAAATTAAATTTCAATTGAAAATCATTTTACTGTTTAATCTTAAACACAAATAAAAGAGAAATAAATTAATATTATTTTTTGCAGACGAACTTTAATCAACAATCCATTATACAGAATCGATTATATGAATTTAAAAATGTACTCGTTGTTTCCGATGCAATATTTTTGAATAGTATTAAATAACATGGAATACAAGTTGGAGCCTTCTGTGTTTCGAATATGTTTTTAATCTATTTATCTACTACAGGATTTTCTATCGTCCAGGTATAACGCAAATTCAAGCATACTGAATGTAACAATGGATAATTACAATGGATAATTGAAAATTAACTTTTTATTGAAACACAATGGAGAGTCGCATGTCACTGTGTAACTCTGAAGAAGCTAATCAATAATTAAACGGCGTCCAACTAAAGTGACGATATCGGTGATTTGCAAAGGTAGCGTCGCGACGTATGGATACCTGAATTTGTTGGAAAAAATTAAATAAAATATTTGTTTCAACATCAAGAACAGTCATAGTCTGTTAAATTAATCTATTTGGTTATTTTTGTGCTTTGACATAGATGCACTAAAAATTTGTATTTGTATGCATTTATTTTTATATAGTTATGAGATACAATGCTTAATACTATATCATTATTTTTAATTGACTTTCTCCTTTAATTTAGCTAAATCACCACTTCGTTTAGATGAGATTCACCACTTATGCTTGCTTCCACTAGACGTGGGCACTTGCAGAGCGAAATTACCCAGGTATCGCTTCAATACAGAAGCCTGGATTTGTGAACTGTTCTACTATGGTGGTTGTAAAGGAAATTTCAACAATTTCTTAACACTTCGTGAATGTGAGGATCAGTGCTACCAGAGACCAGTGTCAGCGACTGGTGCCGATATTTAAACAATATGCTTTCCTACTTGTCCTCGCCTGCATTCTTCTTTCCAAATTTATTATTTAATCTCCACTTTGACTGATAATGGCTGCGGGAATTTTAAAATTATAATTTTTAACAATAAATTATCAATTTTAAAATGGATGTAGCAAAATAAAATGTTCATTTCTAAACACCAAATAATGCAGACTAAAAAAGAACTCTCGTATATCGATAGATCTTTTACCAAAATCACGAAAACTAATCCATGCTAATGGTTGGCAGTATTCATCACTAAGATGATGTTTGTAACACATAATAAGAAATTTGCTAATTATTATTTAGCCGAATGCGTCTGAGCGCATTTAATTTGAACTAAATTAAAATTGAGTGGTCAACAAAGTAGACAGTGTCTACATCATACGCCATTCAAGAGTTTGTTTTATGTCGTCTTGTTTCTTTGCTATGTTTGTTTATGTAGTTGGTTGCACAATAATTTTTTGCGCGGCTGGAGGGAACAGTTATTTATATCAAGTTTGCGAGCTTCAATTAAAACCCAATCCAATTGTATTTAACTAGACGTCGAACAACATGACAAAACTACCGCCAGTCGCAACGCACTGACGTGTTTCGACCTTCCATGATCATCATCAGAGTACGACGGAAAACTGACTAGCGAGGAGAAAACGTCATTGCATATATACGGAAAGCAAAAGCAGTGCGTTGCGACTGACGGTAGTTTTGTTATGTTGTTCGACGACTGGATTGGTGTTTTTACTTCAAGCTCACAAACTTGATTTAAAGAATATTTCAATGGTTTTCGCGGTGTCGGATAGGACAATCTGAAAATGCCACCCAATGAAGTAACAGTTTCAACAAGAAAATTTTATAATCTTACCAGCCTCGTGCCTAAATTTATAAAAAATTACGCTTGAGGATCGGAATTCTAATTTAGCATTTATATTTTCTGATTTTCCATAATGTAATCAGATTGGTGACGTGTATTAACAATAGGAATCAATAATTTAATACAAATGATATTCAGATATGGTATAAGATAGCAAAATTTAAATCAGAAAATCATTGCATATTAGTAAGGAAAATTTTGCAACGCGAATAAAAGTCGAAAATATTAAAAATGGATGTTGAAATTAAAGATGAAACATTCAACCGAAGCCAAGAAAACTCGACAAATTATAAAAGCTTTTTATAATTTCGTTCTAATATTTGTAATTGTTAAAGAGTGGAATTTATATGTATGAAATTCGTCTGTTAGATAATTAGTCTTCTTACTTTATTTGTTTCCAAGAAATCAAGCATACGCATTTACGTAAAAGGAATTGCGTGAGAATTAATAATTTTTTCATAAAGGCCTTGGTAAAAACGCTCTGTCAGCATGAAAACAAAATTAAAAATCGTAAATACTTTTGCATTCAGCGCTTGCTGGCCATGAATATGTATTACCTAAATACATTGGAATTTCGAAAAGAATATGAAATATGTCTTTTTGGTCATTATATTTAGACCGCTTTTGTCTATTTCCGAAAAAAATTAATTAATGTACTATATTTCTTCAACTAATCGATTAATATATTGAAGCGAAATGACTTCTGTAAAATATTTTATGTTCTTATTAAATTCATATCTGAGATACAAAATTTCCTCCTATTTGAAGAAATAGGCAGTTTGCAAGCAATGTCGTTCAATCGGATAAAAGTTGATTGTATCAAAGTGAAAGTTTAATCTCTTTGACTTAGTGGTAGAAAATGAATATTGAATTAAAATTCCTATATATGTATTCACAGTGTAAAATTTCAGCGTATGCATATCATGTTTACATAATATTTACATTTGATTCTAAACGAAACATTTGCGATATTTGCACGTAGACCGAATATTAAGCGCAAAGAAAACCTGTACCATCCGTCTTGATAGTATGAAATGCTTTTAGTCTGTTCGATAAGAAATAATCAATGTTACTAATAAATAGTTTCGTCCACACAAATTGAGCCACTTGATCTCTCAGTAAAAAATGTAATTTATTTCAGCAAAAACTAGAGTCGGTATAACTTATTATGAAAATTCACGCATGTAATACAAAGACAATGTGATATTCACCAAGAATTCTTTTTTGTTATATCATACGAAAACTCCCAGAACATTTTATTTGCCTAGAAATCCGTGTACAAAATGCCAAGATGCGAGCATATTTCCAATGCCCTGGTGATGATTGAAAATTTTAAAGTGTAACATTTATGACTTGAAAATAAATAAAGTCATCATCGTCTAAAATGCAGCAAATTAAGCCATTAAAAGATTAGCAACACTTCGGTCCGCAGACGAATTGCACAGCGCTGTCATCATTCAACTTTAGTCCGCAATTTGCTTGTGCGCGGCAATTGATAGCACTCGTAGGTTGGTAAAATTTTGATTCCTTTACATTTTCAAATGAGCAGGTTTTTTTCGTTAATTAACGCTTTCTCACCATGTCTCATCACTCTGAGACCGTCCATCAGCTGCTTGATTGAAAATTATGCCGAACAGCTGGTATCAACGTCATTTTGATACGTGGGCGAATTTAGCAATAGGAACAGCAAATAATGATCTAATTTATTAAAGGCACTTATTCTTACAATTCGATTTTACTAGCTAGCACCTGTTTGGCTTTATGCTGCAAGATAAACAGATTGCAATATGGCAAATAAATTAGCTGACCTCCAAGCCAAAGTTTGTTAGCAGTAAACTAACCTTGCTTATATGCATTGCGAAATTCAGCAGCGGATTTTGCTCAGCGGGAACTTGTTGAAGCCATGCTAGTGTTAAATTGTCTTTAAATTTCTATTTTTTAATACCAAGCTCCATTTGAGACGTTCTCATATTAAGTCACAATATAGTACTAAAACAAGGAAGAGGCAAAAATGCGAATATTGCCATCCAACATGTCACTGTAACATCGTTTTATATGTTGTGTGAGGAATGCCTGAAAAAAAATCGGCTAAGATGCAATCTATGTTAGAATTATAAGTGATTTGTAAATTTATTTTATTCAAACTATACATCTGGCCGTCAGAAATGTGAAAATCTTTTTGTGACATGCAAGAAATAGGACGTCACTATGCTGTACTGAATTATATAAAAATGATCAATGGAAAATATTTTGGCACCTCAAACGACAAAATTTAAATAGAGAGAGTTATATTAAATTTCGAAACCTGCCTACCTTCTATACGCACTATAGCCAAATCACGCTTGAAATCGGTATCCAATTTTTTTACCTACCTTCGTCAGGTTACAACATCTAAATCCATATCATAACATAGAAGACTAAATGCTAAATACTACGCGCTTGTATTCAAATATATATATATATATATATATATATATATATATATATATATATATATATATATATATATTCCGTACAAACACAGCACTTTTAATTGTTGAAAAGGAAATTTAATCAGTCCTTACTGAGAACTCATCACGTACTGTTCAGAATTTGTCGCGGATAGAGTACGTACCTCAGCACGTCTGCTTCGGGATCGTTGCACGAACCATCGAGATACCCTGCCGCATGTTCTAAAATGGCTATAATTTTTTTTTAATTTTAAAACTTTTTGACGACAGTGAGTTCATTATGAATAATTTACAATAATATACACATTTCACTGGAAATTAGACCGGATAACCGTTTACAATATATTATGCGCTATATACCGGAAGCTTCAAGAATAAGTTGTAGCAAGACATCAAAATGTTCAGTTTGAATTGATAAATGAATCCTGTATGAAAGCATCAATTGATTATAAATCAGGTTTGAAAAACGCAGCGTAAAATTATCTTTAACGTTTTGCCAGAACACAATTTGAGTTGAAACGCGGGAACTTCATATAGTCACTATTTGGAGAGCAAGAGTAATAAAGAGTAATGAACCGTATACATAGAGCAACAATCGAAATATTGCCCAGGTCTAATTCAAAATTCATAAAAGTTAGTAAACTAAACCTTACACATGATAACAATTTTTGTTATGGTATTAAACCAACATTGGTTGCACGAACTGTGGTAACAGGTACTTTAATAAAATTTGCGATCTTGACATAAACGCCAGACCCATTATGTACATACATGTTTTATTAAATATTGCATAATATAGAAAAGCTAATTCATCAAGTTTATTCATTTCTAGATACTCATCACGTTCTGTCTAAAATTTTTCGTCTGTAGGTCTCGAACCTGTGCACGTCTGCTTGGGAAACTGTGGCTCCAAATAGTTTTCAATTGTAGACTGACTAATTGTTCTTGGTGGAGCCTATATTGCAACACTCTAGAACTAAAATACTAAATAACCACCCGTAATCACTACGCTACATGCCGAAATGGTATTGAATTGAACATTTATATAATTAATTGAAGATAAGTTGTGCCGGCGGTGATAGCAAAATACGCAAAATAAGAATGATAAATGTCTTTAATACCGCATATCCTCGAATTCATTCAAACACACCTGATTCTGTATTTAAAACATTCGATTTAAAATTAACGATATATCGAAAAATACACTTACACCAAAAGTAATTATTATATATCGGTATTCCGCGTGACAGAGGCTTTTAAAAGTTTGCACAATTTATAATGTGTCATTAATCGCAAACTTCATAAATAATGTCTGACAAGAAGACAGCGACATTTTTAATTTGATTTGGTAAATGATTCGTGTATGATTATTTTTGTCAATCGTTGTGCTTATATGTATATGTTAGTAATTATGTAACCTAGTAAATTCTTAATTAATAAATATCTATTACCCAAGTAAATTAATTTTCTTTTGCAATTAAAACAATGTCGAATGCAATAGATATTAATTTATTATAAATTTATGAATTCATATCAGTAAATGCGATTTAAAATAAGAAAAGAAAGAACAATTAACTAGATAAATTAAGAAATATTAATGTGATTATTGCACTGCGGTTGACTAATATAAGATTGAAAAAAACAGATTAACATTCAACAGAAAACAGTGTGAAATGTGTAAATCTTATCTAAGTGATTTATTAAGTTACAACTCTTTATTTAAATTAAAATAGAATTTGTATCTTGTTATATATGAATATATATTCTTTTATTGATTAATTTATTGATTTATTTGTTTGTCTTGTGTTAAAATGAATCGTATATATATATATATATATATATATATATATATATATATATATATATATATATATATATATATATATATATGTATATAGATATATATATATATGTATGTATATATATATGTATATATATATGTATATATATATATATATATGTATATATATAGAACAATACAAGAAGGAATTCAAAGGCAGCTAAATCATCACAAAACAGCACATAGACGAACCTTAAAACTCCCAATCAGACAAATCCATACGACTTGCCACACTCGACAAAGGATCAGGAATTGTTATACATGAAGTCGACGCTTACAGGAAGGCTAACAAGGAACGATATAATAAATGACCAATCTAAATTTAAGCATGACATCAAACAGAAAGATGATTCAAAGAACATCGAATCAAGAATTAATGCAATTCTGAAAAAGATGGAAAACATGTTCTAACATCGATGTCTGACTCGAGATTAGATCAAACTCACAGAAGACATCCAAAAAGCAAAAACCAGTCGGAACAAACACCGCAAGATTGTACGGCAAACCAAACTCATAAAGCCATGACAGCCTCAGGAGCCCCTTCGATGCGGCCCAATATGTAAATGATCAACGCTCCACAACATAAACCAGCCAAATTTCTCTGCAAACTACTTGAACCAATACGGAGCATCATAAACGCCAACACTATCAAGGACTCCTTCGAACTAGCAAATGAATTGAAGGGGAAGAACATCCTACAAAATAAAATGGTCTCGCTTGACGTCGCATCCTTATTTACAAACAACCACTGGATAAGACAATGGAGATCTTGTGTAACCTCATCAAAAATGAGTTTTTTGACTTCCCTATAGACACCAATGACATCAAAGAC
>JAQBSW010002427.1:0-75000 GCA_029291075.1 Eudiplozoon nipponicum | reverse complement strand
TGTGTAGCGAATCGCGTTTTATACCTGCATTAAACAATATGATAATGTACAGCTTTAAAAGCTAAATATATAAGAGGTGTAAAACAGTTATCATAGATTAAACGAACATTGGTTGCGCGGGTGGTGATAACAATTATTATAATCAAGGTTGCGATCTTGATATAAACACCTGACCCATTAATTACTTACATATGTCAGTATAAACTAAGAATTGTATAGTGTAGAAAAAGGGCAATTCATCCAGTAGACCGGTTTCGTCCTTATTGGGAACTCATCAAGTACTGGCCAGAATTTGCCGCGGACAGGATACGAACCTGGGCACGTCTGCTTCGGAATCTGGTGCTCTAACAACTGAGCTATCCTGCCGCACACAATTATTATAATCAAGGTTGCGGTCTTGATATAAACACCTGACCCACTAATTACTTACATATGTCAGTATAAACTAAGAATTGTGTAGTGTAGAAAAGGCACCATCCAGTAGACCGGTTTCGTCCTTATTGGGAACTCATCGGCAATTGGCCAGAATTTGCCGCAGACATATAACAATTATTATAATGAAGGTTGCGGTCTTGATATAAACACTGACCCATTAATACTCATATGTCAGTATAAACTAAGAATTTTATAGTGTAGAAAAGGCAATTCATCCAGTAGACAGGATAGTGCGGCAGGATAGCTCAGTGGTTAGAGCACCAGATTCCGAAGCAGACGTGCCCTGTCCGCGGCAAAATTCTGGCCAGTACTTGATGAGTTCCCAATAAGGACGAAACCGGTCTACTGGATGAATTGCCTTTTCTACACTATACAATTTTTTAGTTTATACTGACATATGTAAGTAATTAATGGGTCAGGTGTTTATATCAAGACCGCAACCTTGATTATAATAGTTATCATAGATTTTGCTTCGATATATTAACTAAAGTTTATTCTGCAGATCAATCTCATATTGTACCTTCTTTCTTGTGCATAAAGACAATATGGGGACACGTTTTAAAAAATTATACTTCTAGAATCTTTTACTTAAATGATTGTTATTGGTCTAAATATTTATTTTATAATTTATATTGCGCTTCATGAGATCACGTGTGTGGTATATTTTAAAAATACAGCAATATCTCATGTAAGCCAATATTGGTCTCAAATGGAAGATAAACAACAACGGGGATATCCTGTCCGTTGGGTCGAAATAAAGGTTTAAATTTATCTACACATGAAATTTGCTGTCATTAAAAAAAACGATTTTTTAGAATGAAGCGCAACCAGAATTCAGACCCGCGGTCACTTTTGATTGGGTAAATCCGACGCATTTAGGCGGAACGTAAAAGTTTACAGACCATCTTCCATTTCCCCATAATTTTGTCTCGTATCGTCAGTTATAATAAGTGAAAAATTTTTTTCGATTACTGTTTCAACGAATATGTCTGTGCATATTATATTAAAAATTAATATATGTTTCAACCAGTCGATTTTTAAAGAGCAACCTACTGTGTGCAGTTCCCTCGTTTGACTAGGCCTAAACGAGTTTGTTTTCAATTAAATAGATAGTTATTTATCTCAACTTGACACATCTTTCACTGTTATAATCAGGTTTGCTTAGTCTAGATGAAATTGAATTTAATCACTGAAAAGTTGCACCAAGCTGGCATGTGTCATGGATATGACACAAATCTTGGTTGTAAAAAATAAGCAATCCAAGGCAAATTTAAGCTACAATTGCTTTATGTTTACTTCAAATTTAATACACAGCGTATCGTTTAAGTTTTAAGTAACGTATTTTAAACTTCGTTTATTAGATGATTTAAATGGCTATGACATATTCTATGGTCAATGGCCCACGTCCTTCGGGCTGCTACAGGTGGAAGTTCCTTATCTCAATGCTGTTTTCAATTTTAAAGTTTCATTAGATAAATTCATTTCTTTAAGATGAAATACAAATCTCGAATATTGCTAGAATTATTAGATTGTCCTCTAACTCTATTTAGGAAAGTTAATTTTTTTTCTTTGAAAATTAATCCAATATACATTTTTGCAGATATTTTCAAAATTCGTTCATAATTCAATTGCCGTGAAATGAATTTTATATTTTGGCAACAAGAATAACATTTAATTTCATTAATTTTTTAGTAGTTGTTTATTTTAAATCAATGTTTTTATACGTTAGATTATTAGTTTTTTGCCAAACTTTTGGCAAATAAACAATTGAGCTGTTTTTGACCACAAAGTTTCACCCTTCCGAAATGAAAAATATTTCCCCTAATACTCGTCTTTATACGCATATCTAAGATTTTAAATTTCGTTAAAGTGTTTGATTTCATAGTAAAATTGAGCAAAGTACACTACTTGACTTTTTAAATAACACATATAATGTGGAGATTTATTCTTTTTTTTAATTTTATATTTTACTTTGTTTTACTAGATCATAAATTTAGATTTATACATTTATTTATTATAACATAAACGGTTATGAAATCTACATGCCAAAAATGTATGTGATGACGTATTTCAACATTTTCTGACATTTCAGAAAATTATTGCTACAGAACTTTTACAAATAGGTCTCCCACATTTCTCAGTTTTGTGTCAGTTTTATATCTTTTTAAATATTTTTTTTATATGATGTTGAAAACTATAGCACTTAATCTAATTGATTTTAAGTTTGCCCGTCACACAACATAGCAAACGTGTCGTCAGTAACACGTATTAACGTGTTTTCTTCAGCAGTATTTTGCCAACCAATTTGGATTGTACTCGGCCTATCATCGGAATCATTAGTGGTTGACGTACCCCATGTTATCAACCGACTATTATAACTTTCCGCCAAATTACACTCGACACCTGCTTAAGCCAAGTCTCTTGTCACTATCGTAAAGTAACTCGTCTATTGCGTGTGTTTGGACGTCAATAAAGACCAACTGAACTCTTATTACGTGGACTAAATATATCGCCAATAGAATATTAAGATGGCTCACAATTTAATAAGTGACTTTTGCGTCTATTGATATGCCATTTAAACACACCAGTCGACCAGTGATAACAACTTTGCGAAAACCAATTTTTTTATCGCTTTTATCAAAAATACTTTTTTTTAATTTAATAGCGGAAAATACATATATTTACTGGACTCAGTGCACTGGTTAACACCTTTTGAGCCACCACATTTTTTTCCTATCGTCATTTAACATGGTCTGCTTTCTAATCTAGAGGTACATCCCCTACAGCCGCTTAATCAGTTCGCCTAATACAGCTAGACGTATTGCTCATTTCTAATCAAGATGTCAATAAAAAAAATGCAACGCATTTAACAGCAGAATGAAGAGATAAAATGATAAAATATTGTCGGCTTATAGAGTATAATTCGATATTTATTTATTAAAAAAGATCCAGAATGAACTATACATACATAAAAGTGCACAAAAGTATAATATTCGCATGCAAGCTAACATTCAAATAGAAGACATACCTAAATATACTTCACGCAACGGTCGCGCCCTCCCTCTAAATCAATCAGGACATCTGGGTGTTCTAAGTAAATATAAAATTAACTAAACAAATAAATACGCAATATGTACCTGAGGCCTAAATTTCAAATCGGAAAACTTGTTTAAATTGATCATAATGCACGTGTGTGTGTAGTCTATAATAAACAATAAACATTTTCATTATCTCAGTAGATTACCAGAAAATGTATGATTGAGTATTCCCTATCGCTAATGACGACCAGGGTCATCTCGAATACAACGAACATAAAAGCATGCACGATTATATGCATATGGTCCAAATTCACACCAAAAACATACTTCAAAGTTTCACTCATCGACTTATACGCTGGTACTTCGTGTTGTGCAGCTAGATTTAAACCGCTGCACCCTCTCTAATTAGCCAACTAATTCAGCAATCATCCTTGTTCGTCAACACTTCGAACATCGACTGGCACAGTCAGAGTATATAGCACCAATGACCAATGTGCCACTGGTCTCTTGTCATCCAAGATTTATCACATGACTTATTGGCGGAAAGATTATAAATTTCCTCAGTTGCGTACACAAATACCAAAGAACCGCCATGAAGGTGCATCTTGTTTCTTTACAACAAGGAGTCTTTTCATCAATTCCGAGATAAAGGATTATAAACTTCACCAATTTTGTACAGAACTACCGCTGAACCGCAACGTAGTGTCAAGTTGGTGCCATCTTCTTCAACGTTATGCAGAATAACAACTGCGGCGACAATAAGGATCGATGTCGAAACGGCCGTTAATACACTACATGTGGCGTCCCAGCTTGACTCCCGTAATTGACTAATTCAAATAGCTCCATCATCCCATAAGCAATATATTCTTATAATCTAACATCTTTACTGTACGCCAATAACCGTTATCTGTTGAAAAATTTAGAACAAAACGGCTAAAATGACTGACCCAGTTCCAATTGATAAACTAATCTAAACTATTTATGACTATAATGATAGGATATAAAGAAATAAATACTACAAATTTTAGCAAAAATACCATTACATCAACGCAAAAATGCACGAATATTGGTTTGCAATATAAAAAATTTGACCGAAGTTCGGTTAATAAGCTCCCATAATTCAGTTCGACAATGTCGCTCCAACGAAACCAACCCTTGTGCTATTAACGTTCGTAGGCCGTGAACGAAGGATTGTGCTCATTTTTAAATACTACAGCCTTCTGCCATACGGGAATATATGTGACAAAAAATACCGGATTCCTCTTGTGCAAATGTATTGTGCAAACTCTTAGTTTTCTTCATTGTGCAATGTCGCATCTTCATCAATCACTGATGTAAACCCGAGCGATAACTGCAGAGAGACCATTACATAACATTGATGCAGCCTCATCTGTTATACTGCAAACACTTTTTCAACTGCGACAAGTTATAACACCATCCTATGGACGACTGGTTTCAAAAAACTAACTTGAATAATTTGGCTTCCTTCACTACTCAACTTATGGATTTAGCTCATTGCAGCCCCCGTTACCACGAGGAAGACAACAAACAAATGTAAAAGCATCTGGATGCAAAATATGCCAAATTATTGACGTTTTATATAGCCTCATCACAATTATATTCACAAAATAATTCTCAATAAGATGCGCATTCATGTAAAAGCGCATAAATACACTTATGACATTCATGACGTCTGTTTAAATATCAGAAAACATTTAGTAGACTACATTAAGCTTTTATTCTATTTATCTTGGCCATTCTAGATATCTGGCTGTCCTAATTAATGTATCATATAGACGAACTAAATTGACCATTATATAATGCCAATGACGTGAGTGGTTTAAAATAAAGTACAAAAATATACATTCGCTCAGTAATTTATCAGAAAATAAAACTAAATAGTTTCTGCCGGTAATTATATTCTTGGCAATCCAAAAATTAATAAAAATAATTCATACAATAACATATTCTTATTTTACTGAATACAAACAGTGGAACATAACTAACACACATAATTAAGAGAAAAATTATATCCGGGCAGCTGGTCTCCTTTGTATTTGCGCTAGTAGAAGCTCTTTGGTCATCTAAAAGCAAACATATATACTCTTATCATGCATGATAAGTTTAAAATTCATAAACAATTGACTAGTCTCCATTATACCATTGCTACAAATCTCTTCGTCATCCTGGATACTTGGATGTTCCAATAAAGGCTTCAGATAGAACTAAATTGAAATCTTTCTAATTGTATAACGTTGGTGGTCTAAAATGAAGCAGGAGAAAATATATTAGCTCAATAATTTATTTGAAAATCGATCTAAATACATTTTTCCGCTAATCATGCATCCACTATCTGGGCAATACCACAATTGAATTTTACAAACAGAAAAACATAAATAACGCATACAATTAGGAGCACGATCATAGGCAGGTAGTTGGTTTCCTTTGTATTGGCACTAATATTCGATGACTAATCCAGTCAGTCAACTCTATTTGAATGCCCTACAACATTAGATTGTATGCATTTTAAATTTACGTTACTTTTGTAATTTTTTCTCTCACATCAGACATAATTAATTTGAAAAGATTTTTCATCAATATATGCCTCAAATATGTACAAATATTTATACACCCTACAAAAAACAACAATGAGATTTAATTACTGTGGTTTCTGTCGAATAGTTTAGACACAATTAGGTCGTTCTACACCATATGTCGTTATATCAAGAATCAATATCATTATATATATATATATATATATATATATATATATATATATATATATATATATATATATATATATATATATATATGCTTTGAACTGGATGTGATGCACGCAATTTGATTGGTTTCTATTTTTCATACTCTCTCTATGTTCACATATTTCTATCTTGTTTTGCTTTCCAATTTATATATAAAGATATGTTCATTAGAAGATATTTGAGAAGACCATGAGAAAGAAAATTTTCTTATATCTGATAAAATTTCTTTTTGTTTTTGCACACAGGATGGGTACAATGAATTTTATTAAAGCTCGCATTTCAAAAGAATATATATATATATATATATATATATATATATATATATATATATATATATATCGTTACAAGTTTCACCATTTTTTAAAATATGAGAACACAACAACGTATTCCATGGAATAACATTTATTAATAAATCTTATTTCTACCAGTATCTACAGCCATTATTCTGGATTCGGTAATATATATATATATATATATATATATATATATATATATATATATATATATATATATATATCGTTACCAGTTTCACCATTTTTTAAATTATGAGAACACAACATTTATTCCATGGAATAACATTTATTAATAAATGTTATTTCTACCAATATCTAAACTCCTTATTCTGGATTCGTTTTTATAAATATATGTATTTGCACGTGTGTAAGTATTTTTGTTAAAAATCTAAAGTATTAACACGATATGAAATACGCAAATGATCGTGGGCAGTAAAACCAATTTTAAATTTTATACAGTAAACTATGTTTTTGGTCACGAGAATCCAACCGAAGGGAAGACTGATTAAAATATACAATTTGGTATGGAACTGTGGAATATGTACAACGCGACGCTTCCCTTGCGTATCTATAAACCACATTTTACCTTTCTGTCGTCAGAGCATATGTACAAATATATTTGTGTATTTACATCGTCTACAAAATATTTTAGCACGATTTTCAGTGCTTATCAATACGCGGCTTCAAACCAACATAAAACTCGGCAATACAAAATGCATAATGAAATAATACAATTAGCGCTATTTATTGGCAAATAAATTTATGTGAAATTGCTAGAATTTGCTATCAGCATTAACCGAATATTGTGTTCCACTTTACAAAATACAAACGCGTGTATAAATTCCTCGCCGAAATTTAGATTTATAATCATTTACGATTAATGAAATCAGTTTAGAATTGTTCAATGATTACCAAGTAGCCACAGTTGCAAAGTCAATTAATCCATCTTGTTTATTAGAGTCATTATGTTAGTTGATTAATGTTAAGATGAGACGCTTATGTCTACCGAACATCTCTACACATGTTCCTGCGTTGCTATATCTATACATATAAAATGATACAAGCTCATATACAAGCATAAAAAGCTTTAGAAATTTTTTGCTTCGCTATCATTATCTAAACAACATTCAAATGCATATACGTGCTGATATAAATCTTAACTCTCAACTATTATCTTACGGTCGATAGATAAAATGATTTCGAATTTGTTAGATAAGTAGGGTTTTCGATTTTGGTATACAAAGTTGAAACAATTACAAGATTAAGTTGACCTTGCTATTCGAAAATGAAATTGCAGAACTACAATTAATCGGATAAGTCAATAAATGTGATGTACCAACGAAGGCGTATGGAATGCAAGAGCTTGAAATGAAGAAAAAAAGAAAAGGTTAATCAAAGTGACCGTAAAAAGGCCTCAAGCATTAATGAATCTTTTCAGTATAATTTAAGAAGACTTATAACGGAGTACTTATAAGGTGAAATAAAGGTTAACTGTAGTTTAATTAAATAAGCAGGTGCAAGTAATTCAAAAACATACTTAACGCAGTTCAACAGATTCAATTGCAGTTGATTGAATAAAGCGGAATATATTAACTAATCTATCAAACATTTAACCAATTACTAGTTGTCTAACTTTCTGTTCCTGCTAATGGACAAGGCTTAGTGCAATCTAAGCTTCTGATAAATTCATAACGTCACACTTTTATGCTACTTCAATAGATTCCCTCATTAACCTATTTAATCTATTTCAATTACATATGGAGATAAGTTTGCTGCCTTCCTAATCTATCGGATAACCAGATACCTTTGCGTGCCGAAAAAGGTCAGATTTCTAGGTGTGACGAAATTTAATTGTTGTTCTATATTCTCATCTTCTAACATTAACTGGGTGTATGCCTGCCCAGCTTACGTCAAATTACCATTTTTCCCAGAAATTCAATATATTTCTGACTTGGTTGCTTGTTCTATTACATCGTTTTGGTTTGGTAAATTAATTCCGATGTTGCGTGTCTGTTTCCATACAAATCAATATGTCATTTCGTTCCTAAATTTCTTATTTTCCTACAAAATTTCGAGTCTCTTATAACGAAGGTCGTGCGGTCCTCTTTTGTCTTCCACCATTTTACATTTTTCGATTCAAAGACAAATGTCTCGATTTCTCCTACATTTTAGTTTTTACAAATTTTATTGGAAATCCATTTTGTATCAACAAACTCGATAGTATCCTGCAACTCAAAACGCTTCTTTGTGTACAAGAAGAATGATTCGAGTAAAAGTTAATGAGAATATCCGAATGAGAATCCTTTCTGTAGACATTCTTCTCTAATATCCCGCTCAATTCCATATCGAAGAATGATATCTTTTCCTTGTCTCTTCATCCAATCCAAACCTTATTTCAACTGTCTCATTTGTTATATTTGACAAATCTGGCATTTTATCAACGCCATTTTGCCACATCATAAATAAATCACTAAAGAAACTTACTATTAGACAGACAAATGCTGCTCCATTGATACGCATCTCACTTATTTGTAATACGCAATTGTCAGATTAAAGTATGCAGACGACACATATATTTTTTAAAAATTTTCTAACAGATATCTTAACATAAAAAAGCTTCCATTTAATATCTCTGTGTTTTCGGGTATTACTTTAATCAAGTTTGCATTCTTCATATAAACTCCTGAACCATTAGGCACTTACATTTTGTTAGTGTAAACAAAGCATAGTATGGTGCACAAGAGGCAATTCCCTCATTAGACCGATTTCGTTATTATTGGAAAGGTTCAGGATATCTATTTCGTAGAGCGTTCTAATTTTTTCTTATGCCGGATTCTAATCTTCTTCATTTCTTATGTACTAGTTTTCATAAAGATGTCAATTAGGTAATCCTGGGAAATTCAAGCAACTGGCATATATATGAATAGGTTTTTGTACATGTATGTATATTCTTGTCTATGTGAAGATTTTTATTAGTTAGATTTCTATCTTAATTTTTTTAAATGTAAATAAAAGTAGGTGTTGAGAAAGATAGGTTCTTGTATTATTGTATTATGCTTGTGTGACCTAATTAGTATTTTTCCGAAGAAGGTTGTCAAGCTGTACGTCTATACTTGTCAAAAGGAAACTACTCCAGTATCCCGATTTCGTCATTTTTGAAAACGCATACATGTGTTAAGTTATCTGAGTTAAATATAATCTTACTTTATACAAAAGTTCGCTTTTCTAAAAATAAAACAAAACAGGATTTTCGCATTTAAATTAGGAAGTTCACAAAATTGTAAGTGCAGCTGTTGTAAATTTGGCTAACTTATGCAGACTAAATAAACGCAAGATTTTATAAATATGCACAAGTAAATTAAAATATATTGCAAGAGTTGAAAGTCAGTTTCACAGCACTAATATGTTGCAACAACGCAACTTCGAAAACAGTGTCGGTCAATAAGATGCAAATGACCTATTCAAACAATTTAGGGACAATTATTTTGAAGTCAATATATATATATATATATATATATATATATATATATATATATATATATATATATATATAAAGAGTGAGAGAGGGACACAGATCCACAATCGAGAAACAACGACACCCAAAGAACTTAATTAAAACACAATTGAACGTATACAAAAATTTGACGAAATGCGTATTTCATTGATGTTTGCCCGCAACTATGTTACCCTTTCAGATTCCAAATTACGTATACACTAAATTAATACAACTTGACATTAACTACTATATTTTTGCATTGGGCGAAATATTTTATTGGACATAAGGAAAGGAGAACCAATAGGAAACGTTCACTTAGCTACGCGATGCAATTTCTACAGGCCAAGCCAACTTATTGCTTACTGATGTTTTGAATTAAAACGTATCTTTAATTTGAATTGAGAAATTAATAATGAATTTGAGCATACACTAGTGCAATGTAGGCATATACAACACAGTTAATAAAGCCATTTTCTTTTCACCAAAATTCCTCTCGCCTTTAATATCTGATATTTCATAAAGTCATTTCTTGGAGAGCAAGATTGGTAAAGTTTTGGTAAACACATGTTTTATAGAACAAATAAAAGGAAGCTGGAAATATACACATACAAATTGATATCGAGTTCATATTCAAAAGAACATTGTACATATGCTGAGTATTAGAGGATGTATTTCTTTTTGTTTAATGTGTGTTTAATCAAAATATTTACTTTTTGCTTACTAAAAAGTTGGCTGCTTGATATATTAAATATTAAATTTGACTTCAGTTCAAGGGATACAAACACGGCCTTTTTGTAATATTAATTGGATACAACTGGTTTATAATAAAATCATGCTGGCATAAATAAATCATTTCCAGATAAAATATAAATTGGTCTTAAATATAATTCAAACGCGTCTGGTGTTTGAGCATTAGTTTACGACACCAAATACGTTCTTTCATATACGTTCTTGACAGAAGGTGGCGCATATTATCTAACTGATTTGTACCGACCTGAACATTATCAAAGATGCAACAGTTCAAGACTTACACAGTAAAACGTCAACAAGACTTTATGTAAAGTTCACAAATATTATGTTATTTTTCACGAAAGAAAATTTGATGTGAATTGTTTAGATACATTAAGAATAAATAAACCACCAAATACAGTTTAAAGGAATTATTGATTTCGATACATATTTATAATGAAGTCAGTTAGTTTGGGGGAAATGTTAAAAGTCCAGTTAGTGAACCAGAAACAATTCAGTGACGATGAAGTACACTTGAAACCACTCATAAGATGAGTGGACATTACAATTTAACAGTAAAGAAACAATTCTGTTTAAATTTCACTAGCTCAATTATAATGTTTTTCGATTTTTTTCCATCGATAATTGAAATAACTTAATCTGTGTAGGATGTTAAAGGCTATAGAAGACGAATAGTAAAGTTTATAAATTTGTTTCTTGGACTACAATATTAAATCTTTGTTTTGTACTTAACATGCCGCTCGTTTAAATTTTATTTTGAACTAAATCAATAAAATTGGTTAAAAATTCATGAACATATCTACATACCTGAGCAAGACCTTTTAAAATATTAGCATTAATACGATGCAAATTTAAACTAAATAATATTTTCATCCATATCAAATATGTTGTCTCGAAATAATTAGAATTAATAACTCAATTTAAACCCGTCTAAAACTTAGTAGACTAGGCAGAATCCAAGCGAATAGATGAAATTAACTCTATTAAAACGAGTTCTTTTCCCTGGACTCATATGTGAAGGATGTTATGAAGCGAAACATACAAAAAGCGTCATTATAGGCAATTGCTTAACAGTAATTAGAGCATTACTTCGCCTGTTATCTGTCGTCTTAATTGACGGTGAGTTCTCAAACACATTTATGCGCTAATCTACAATGCAGTAGGTCGTGCAAATGTAGAGTGCACGTTAAAGGGAAAAACAGTCACTCTCGTGGAAATGGTAAACGTCAGTGTTATTTATGAAGAATGCAGAAAATTAAAAACTACTCGTGCAATTTGTATGCATCACATATATGTTAATTAACCAGAACAGGTGAGAGAAAACACTGTTCTTACTCCGCATTTACGATTTTCACACACTATTTATACTTAATGCGTTGATGCTCTTTCTTCAGTTCGCCGTCGTTTTTTTCTTAAAATAGTACGTCTGGTTGGACGAAATTAATTCAATATTCTTTGCGGCTGGTTAGAAGCAATAAATTGGGGTATCTTTTTGGATGCAAGATTTAATAAAACTAATAGTTCAGAACTAATGTTAAGATAATTTCAAAAATAAACGAACCATTTCATCCAGATTTTCTTATCGAATATAATATAAAAATATTTGTTAGCTTAAACCAAGTATAGCCCAAGGTGGCTAAGGAAGTTCATTTAGTATACCAATTTCGTTATTGGTTTAAACTTGTATATTACTTTCTAGAATTTGCGGCGGACTGGATAGGAACATGAATATACTTGCTTCGGAGTCCGGTACTGTATCCACCCCTCCACCCCTACTGGCTAGTAAGAATACCAGATCTAAAGAAATGTACATAGTCTCCAACTGAAGGGAAGTTGACACAAATTGTAAGTTATTATATAAACGAAAATTGCGTGAAGAGTGCGTCATTTGATGCGATGTGGACAAGGTCCCAGATTCTGGAGCAGATGTGTTTGAGTTCGAACCGACAGATATATATATATATATATATATATATATATATATATATATATATATATATGTTTTAAAAGACAAATTAAATGGTTAATTGAAATGAGAGCTCCATCCACGAACGTGCTATTTGCGTTTCCATAAATCATACTCCAGTTTGCTTTTTCACATCAACTTGCAAATTTGTTATTCGTTTTTATTATTTCATTTGTTAATAATACAATACGTCGTATCTGGTAAGCATAATTGCAAGGTTTCAATGACGATTTGCGCCATTGCTGGCGTGTAATCAACGTTTGATTTAGCACAGGCTTTAAACCGAAATGTAGCTTAAAATTGGATTTTAACCAGCTGGTCAAACGGTCTACGTAAGTTGATCGCAAGTTAACAGAAGTTTTTATTTTAATTGTTGACGAAGACATGTGCTGTATATTAAATAGAATGTGTACTTTTGCGGAAAACCGATTCCTCATTATTCATATGTCGTTTGTTGCGGAGAGCTAATAGGTATGCAATTGAGTAATAGGTGTTTCGCACCAATTAGGAAATTAGTTCAAATCGGACCAAAAGGATAAACAAAAGTCAGCATGAACGGAAGGTATAATGTCATGTGCGCATTCGTTTCGTGCTTACTGGCGACTCATCAGTGGGAACCGGTACTATTCACTAAATATTTGGTTAAGGAATGTAAGGCAATTGGACTGCACAATTTTCCCAAATTCCTCAGCCAAATGCATGGTAGTTATTGAGCGTAAAAGCGTTTCCTATTAAGGAGTCGTCAGTCCCCATTTAATGGTGTGTTTAGGTCGATTTCCTTCTTGTTTATCTTTCAAACTTGTGGTTATTTTGATTTCTCATTTTAATAATTGACCAAATCAACTTTCTAGAATAGCCATTAGATATTCAATTATTGTCTGCTTTGGTATATTATTCCTCTTTTAAGCCTGGACTAAATAGCCCATCAGTTCTGGAAAAATAGCCGCGAACTGCCCAAAAATTACATTTAAAATCAATTATCTGCAGACCAGTTTGTTTCATGGCTAATCATTCTATAAATTCATTATTAAACATCTGACAATGGTAGACAATCATCTTTCTCTTGCTCTGAAGTAAAAGTGACTTTAATATGCGCTTGGATAAAACTTTAAAGCAGTTTTCATGATTGCGAGCTCTTTGTAAGAATAACGAAATATTATCCACAATGCGTATATAATGTGGAAATTTGCTTATGTCTTCATTTTCTTTTTTGTTGCTAACTTTGTAGATGGTCCGATTTGTCTGTTCTGACAACGGCGTAGTCTTTATCCGAAAATGTTGATTTTAAGTCTGCATTTTGGTTGACATTTGTAAGCATATTTAAATCATATTACGTAAATGCTTGCTCTTCTGCGCATTCAAGTTATGTCAGGTGTATTTTCGGTTCAAACAAATTAGCCTTAACCAATGTTTTTGCTGCGTTTATTCGTTCGAAATCGGTTGCTTGCTCAAATAGCAATCAAAATAATATCACAAAATCAACATCACATTTTTAAGGAATAAATTCCAAAATTTCTGTCCATCTATACTGCTGCCATACCTAGATCAGATTTTAGTCGAAAGTGGTAAAGCAGAAGTCTATTTATATCCGTGGATACTAAATCAACTAAAAATTAACGTTTAATATATTTTATTGTTTTCAATGGTCTTGTAGCTTAAAAACTAGCTCTCAGTTTTATTTTCCAGTCACATTTGTCTCTCTAATATATATATATATATATATATATATATATATATATATATATATATATATATATATATATATATATTATTTATATAATATATATATCGACAACATCCAGAGTGGATTTTTTTTGTATCATTAGGTTTAATATTTTCTATAAAATGGGTTTGACGGGCACCAATAATAAGATAGATACGTTCATCGTACAACTCACACTGTAAAACGTCTGGCGAACTATAGCGTAATGTCCTTTTACGCAGTGAATGAACTAACCCTTATTTCTATTTCATGGGGAAGTGGCTATTGAAAGCCAAATATTGCGCTCTCTATGTTTTCTTATGATAAATCAATCTGCGCAATTTGCCATTAGTTCTAAATTTGTACAGCAGATCGCGAGTGAAGTTAGACTATCATCCATTTTATTTGCAATCCTAAATATGATTCTCGGATGGCATTATTTAAATTTGTTGACTAGTACCTTGGTATGCACACGGCTGTCGCAGACAAAATATATATCATCAATATAAAGATTATATTTTAAATACATACTTAAAAAATTAGTTCTTTCCAAAATTAATGTAAGCATGTTGGCCAAGATGTTGATAAGATTGACCACTAAAATCCATTGGATATTTGAACAGCATACGTACAGCAACCTCTCAAATTGCCTTTCACACAGTTTAAAATTTGAAAATAGTCCTGGACATGATTACACACAAACTCAAGAGTTTTTTTAAAGAAACATTAACTAATACGACCCAAAATCAAACGAACACACTCAATGATTTTTAAAGTTCAATTTGTCTACTTTTGCAAGAGATTCAAAGGGACCTATCAAACTGTACACGGATATGTGATCCCTCAACAGTTTCATTAGGTTGAGCAACCATTTCGAAAATTCATATTTTGGTGTATATTTTAATTGAAACAATAGTTTGTGTCTTCGGTGACATTTACGTCCTCGGTTGTTGTGTTCCAATCGGCCTTAGTTGTTTGTGTTCAACATTTGCGGTCCGGCCGTCTCGTAGAAGGTAGAATAACTCTATTGAAATGATTTTCTCGGTTACCTCCGTTGCATCACACTTAAAATTAATTAAACAATTAACTTCAGAAACGTAATCATCAAGATCCATGACAACCGAGTAAGACCCTGCGTCCGATGAAATAATAACTCGATCACGGTCATTGGCAAATTCTTGTAACGCAGCAATGTGCGCTTTACTCAACGGAGATTTCATTGATTGTGACTGTTTTTGATATTGGCGTCAAAAGTCGACAAGCATTACTTCATTATTCGTTTTCAAATTTGAGCTCAACTTCCGTTACTAATTGATTATCTATTCAAGGAATGAAGAAACATTTTTCCGTAAGTGAGCGCCTCAGCTCGTAACAAATTCAGTTACTCCTTGGATAAATTAATGACAAACTTGTTCGAATACGGTAGTTCGTTGAAATGTCGACACTTTATCTTTTCATTAATTGCATGTCTAGAATTAAAATCCACAATATAACACGAATTTGAAAACTTAATTTTTGTAACGAATTTCATATGAAACATGAGATCTATCTTTCAATTGTTCTAGGATGCGATTTTTTTGTGCGTCAATTAATTCTGCACTAGAAACGTCCATCTGGTGAAGTCTTCCAATGTTACGTGTTAAGCTTACATTTTTTAGTTATTTGGCAGAACTCGGGATTGTGCAATTTAGCAAAACTGTCTGTAAAATAACGCCGGATTCTAGTTCATTTGATAATTTAAATTAGAGTTTCACAATTTTATTACACTGGTTGTTGGATAGATTTTTTTGCTATAATATCTTTGCGTACTTTCATATTTGAATTTTTAGCTAGCTCAGTAAGAACATGTTAAACAGTGTTATGTTTTCTTATCACGCAGCCATAGGGAGACCCCATCTCCAGTGTTGGCGAAGAATTTTCTATGGCATCTAGAGAACACATCATTAAGGAATTATATAATGAAACGAACTCAATAAATACGGTACGTTGATGATATCTTTCTTGCCCTTAAAAACAGGTCGCAATCACGAACATTGCTTCAAAGTTTCAACAAAGCACATAAGAATTTCGGCTTCACGTCAGAGCACGAGAAAGATGATCGTCTGCCTTTCCTAGATCTACTATTAAAGAAAGAAACAGATGGTAAATTAAATAGAACCATTTACCATAATCCAACCTGGTCTGCACAGTATTTGCATTACTGCAGTTTTGTGCCATTTCAATATAAATTATCAACAGTTCGTGGTTGCTTTTCAAGAATTGACAGGTTGGTTAGTCAAGATTCTAAAGAAAATGAATATAATAAAGCAATTAACGATTTAATGTCTAATGGCTTTCCCAGACAATTAATTGAATCAATTATTAAAAGGGGAGTTAACCAGAAACAGACGTACTATGGGCCAGAAAAGAAAACCGTCTACCTAAACATCCCATTTAAGGGGGATGCAGTTTCCCGAATGGCACAAAAGAAAGTTGAAGCAGCATTAAAACGCACATTTAATGCAGCTTAACTACGAGTGTTATTTAGGGTTACACACTTTCCTTTACCTGCAATCAAAGAGAAACAGCCGTTAATGTCGATATCAAATATTATTTACCAATATACATGCGCAAGTTGTCGATCAACTTACGTAGGCCGATCGACCAGACGGTTAATTATTCGAATGAGAAAACATTGTAACTTAAACGCCTGTATTAAATCAAATGGTGAATACACGTCTGCAATTGCGCAACACATCATCGAAACATCGCACGTATGTCCTCCAGATGTAGCAGTCAAAGTAATTGCTCAACGCAATAACAGAATGGGAGTTAGCCACATACGAAATTTCATAGATAAACAAATTGCAGCCGGATTTATGCAAGCAGAAGAAGCATGTTCAGGCATTGACTTCGAACTAGAGGTGACGCACGCAATTGATTGCATGTTCTCTTATTTCACACTCAATACATTTTTTAAATCCTGCTTTGACTTTCAATTCACACACAAAGAGATGTTCATTTATAGATACTTGAGTGAAAATGAGAAAGAAACGGACAGGGTACTACGTAACGATTTTTTCTGTATAACAGCTTAGAAATATCAACATTTATGACCGCATAGAAATTTCGCGACCAGCACATCAAGTCAATGTTTGCGAGACAACTAGGAATGAAAATCGCATCACCGACTTGCCATATTTTAAATAAGCGTAACGGATTAATCATCGCCAGACAGTTTGCCGTAGTGTATCGGTGCTGGAAATGAAGGGTCGAAATTTTTCACTTAATATTACTTTGCGAATTTTCAAAAAACTTTGCCAGAAAGTTGAAAGTCCATACACTTCCTTCTAATCTTATACTCAGATAAAAATAATTTGTGAATGACCTCGATTGAACATAAATGATGCCATAATATTTTGCTTCAATAACGACAATGTGTTAATGCATTTAATTAAAGCGCTAAATTCTGATAAAACGGATTGTGTAGAAAAAACATTTAACCTTACATTTAAATAATACGAATCACTCAGACAAATTGACTTGACTTAAATAGGATTGGAGAAAGGCGGATACAATCAAATCCTTTAGTTCAACATCTGATTCTGCCCTTTTTTCTCCAATGTGTGCCATTCTGATTATTGATTTAAAATGTCTATGGCTTTTGATGGAACTCAACTCGACAGCAATAACTGCTAATTTTTATATGCTAAATCTATCTGGTTAATTTGGAAAAAAAACATCTTATAAAACAACAAACATAAATCGACAAAAGCTAATAATTACATACAGACACACACATAAACAAACAACTTGTTTGTTTATGTTTAGCTCATGGGACTACTTTTTTATTTATATAGCTGTGGATGGAGAATGTTAAATTATAATGATTCTGCTATACTTTATTTTACTTGTATGTCTCACTACATAAGTTTTTGGAAAATCAAGTTAAAAGTGCATTAAAATCGAAGAGTTAATAATTATACGTGTTTAATTGAAATTTTCTACTAACATCGCCGAAACATTGTCACACTTAGGTATTACAACATGAACGAGAAATTCCTTAGATCAGATTTGCCAAATCAAAAAAGTATTGCAAAAAAAGAAATACCATATTTAAAAAATTAGACAATTATTAATTGTTTACAAACTCCATTTATAAACACATTTTACCATTTTAGGATAAATATATAACCACGTAGAATAATGTGTATTTAATAAACATTCTCGCATGTTTCATGAAATAACTGGTAATTAATCTTCTCATTTTGCTTTATACAGTAAGCTGCTAATTCAACTTCATCCAAAGTTCTTTATAGAGATGAATTACAATTCATCACGTTCAAAGTTTATATTATACTTTTTACAATTAATACACCATTGTTAAAAAAAAATTTTGGTTTATAAGCATTATACATTTAAACCGTTGTCTTTAAATTCTATTACATTTTGTTTCATTCGTTTTTTATGTTCGTAAAAAACGCTGGCGTGCACCCATAAGAGAGTCGAAAACTTTTAAAATCAATAATTAAGAATAAATTCTTATAAAAAATATTTTTAACAAAATTAAGAAACCCAACGTTCATAGGTGGCATGATTAGGAGCACTTTCGTGTATACGACGGTCTATTAATTGTACCACGATTATTCGATTAATGGAATGCTTGATAGAAGTGGTTTAGACTGACGTTGAGACTTGAATTCTTAAAATATCCACCGCTTTCTTCGAATCAATTTCCACAAAGTCAAAAATACAACAATAATATTCGTACGTTTAATTGCACATGCGTTACTAAGAGAACTACTGAAATAAAATCATAATTTGGTGGTCCATTTGCGCAGTGGCCGAACCATTGAATACAAATCTATGCCTCACGCCTCCTTGCCAGCACTGGGCCACAAAAACGAGTATCAAAGTATAGCTGAAACGTTAACTTTTAGATAGCAAGCTCAGCAGACAACTTTTGTTCAAGCAAAGACATTCATCAGTATAAGTTAGCATTAAAAAAAGTATCAAAACAATTTCAATAGATAAGCATAACCCAAACGCAATTCTGAATAAAAAGGACCATTACCAAAAGGTTGAGACAAATTTGAAATGCTTGGAAAAGAGAGAGATTATTTTTTTTAAATTTGTGTGGCCACCTAATTATAATATTTGAAATCGACCGCATTATACGGTTCTTCAAATAGCCATTAACCAAGAAGGTCATACAAATTCGAAAGGTTTGAATTAGGGAAGGATTACTACAACAAATTTCATGTGGTCACCATTCTGTACTATCCGAACTCGACCGCAATAAATGGTTCATTAAATAAATAGTTATGATAACCCTAAGGGAACAGGTTGATTGAACTACCGGGTTCTTTATATTTGACGACAATTTATTTCAGATATTGATTTTATTCAATCCACGCGAGCGATTACGTTTACTTGTTTTGGATAATGTGTCATATAAATTATTTCGAATTTAATAATTTTTCAAGAAAATTTCCTTGGTTGTCAGATATTTAATGAGAGCGTAGAATAATTTAATAAACAGTCAGTATGCTAAAATCAAGATACTATTTTAAAGTTTATTCAATAAGACTGATATTTTTATACGAGGTGGCAATTGACAATGTACTATTTTGAAAATGAACATAAGAACTGCACGATTTGTAATGTAATTGTTGCGCAAAGTATATCTGTCTTTAAGCGAAATTTGTTTTGCCATGGGAAATGGATAACTTAATTGGCCATAGTTGTGCGAAAAAAGAGGTTTTCATTCGCTGTCTTCAGTTTTATAACTCATATTTCGACTTTCCCTTTTGGAAGCTTTCTTCAACAGCCAGTTCATCCCACTTAGAATTTGACAAATAATAAGTCAAATGGTAAATTTAGTTTAAACAGTTTCAGTTATATTCACAGGTGGTCTTTTCATAGGACAAATGTACTTTATGTGTTTCCGTATATTTCAGCGAGAGTACATCCTAACTGAAATTACAGCAGTCTGATAACACCTAATAAAGTTTCACTTTACAGACATAAGCCACGCCTGTGTGTGCGCGCGTCTGTTTAGGACTGCGAACTAACCAATTAACTACACTTTGTCGTTTATATATGAGAAACAACAGTGACTAATGTCAATTATATTTTGCACACGTCAAACTAACCGTTTTTTTCGACTTCTCTGTTAAATTTTGTATTTCGAGTGGCATCAAGGTATGAAAGGGCGCAAGATACTGTGAATACACGGGTCGCAGATTTTTCCAGGTAAACAATTAACAGTTAGAAAAGATTACCTTTTCCTTGTGCGGCGCCACAAGATAATTGCGTCCACAGCCCACCTGATTATTCCAGATATTTCGACTTCCTCTTTCGGATTTCTTTTTCAGAGAAATGCACATGCCACAAAATATCTGTAATAATTAGGTGGACATTGGATGCAGTCACCTCGTGGCGCCCTACAAGGAAAATGTAATTAATCTATTCCTTGTCGTGCAACATGTGTCTTTTAATATAAGAAAAGTTGTTTTATTAAGATACTATGTTAAAATAACAATGTCAGGAAAGTTATTTTAGAATCGTCTACTGAAAATTGGATTATAGCAATCATGAACTAAATTATAGGATAAACTTAAAATTAGTTAGGAGATCGCTAATTAATTATTCCCTACTGTAAACAATGCCATGAAAATCCATAGTTCTTTTTCCTTCACTTGAGCGAGGTTCAGATTCAGATTCGTGTAACATTCATTTCCAATAAATGTAAAGTTTTGTATTTGGAATCATACCTGCTGATTTTTCCACGGCTGTTTTATTAATTAATTTCTTTGTGTTCGGAATTCGTTGTAGTTGTCAATTATTTTGAAACTTAGCTTACCTTGAAATCCATTGTGTTGCTACCATGTACCGAATCAGCAACCATAGTTTTCGTACCATTTAGCAACTTGGCAACCATAGTTTTGGTATATTTTTGCAGGCTTGATATGTATTATGTACGGTGTGTTAGCTTTGAAGTTGCATAGTCTAAGATTTTATATGAAGTTAACGCCACTACAGCTGGATATACATTCATATAAATGAGTGTACCATCCATTTTCCCATATTTCTCACCCACTTATATATTGGATAAAAGGCGTAATAGTGGCTCCTATTGATGAATCGTCAGTAAGCGCAAAATGAATGTGCTTATGAGATTATACGTTCCATCTTTTATGTCTTTAATTTAGCATTCTAGTCATATTTGAACTAATTTCCTACTAGGTGCGCAACACAATACAAAATTGCATACATATCAGTTCTCTGCAACAACTAGTATATGACTGTTATATAAACCCAGTAAATTATAATTCATGATTCTACAGTTTGACGTGCAATTTCTGGTCTTTTAACATTCTCATATTTTCATGCGGTACTAAGTTCGCATTTCCTTAAATATTTTATGTGCATGTTTTCGTCAACATACCTGACCAATTTCTTATACAGCTGATGTGCATAGCAGTTCAATTTTCTACTTTTGGTTGGGAACTATTTGGCCTACGATTAGAGTATGTCTCTTTTGACAATATCAAACAATTGGTTTAAATTTATTAACGTATGCCCTAAGAATTACGAATATTTCCAAATTATGTGACACAGAAACTTGGTACAAAATTATGACGGGATAATTATAGGAAGAATACTTCCTCAAGTCTCCTTTACGTTATCAAAGGAAAATAATCCTTATAGAATGAACATCAGCATGTGAAAATCAATGACAATTAGAAGTTTTAGACTAGCAGTTACAGTACGTAAATAGATTGTATTAGGTAGACTGCGAGACATATCCAGTGAAAATGGGTACCCTATGAATTTAATAGAAACTAATATGTTGATTATCATAATCAATTTTTTCAGCCAAGTGTCACGATAATATCTGACTCCAATTTAAGTAAATAAAAACAATAGCTTTATAATAAAATATTCGTGCTTTTCAAAAAGACACGAAACCTGACATTAGAATTGTATGAAATATAAGGTAAAGACTGTAACCTCGCGTATGTTGCTGAAACCATGCGCTCGATTATTGTAAGAAGAAGGGAAATTATAATAACAGGAATATATGTGTATGTTAATAAATCCGGTACAATTGTCCTATTCTTCCACATTCTTCTACCAAATATATAGTGGTTAAAGGGCGTAATACTGGCTCCTACTGATGAGTCGCCAGTACGCACGAAACGAATGTGCATGAGATTATACTTTCCGTTCATGCTGCCTTTGGTTTATCCTTCTGGTCACAACTGAACTAATTTGTTACTAGGTTCGCAAAACCTAATACATACTTGCATATATATTATTTCTTCGCAATAAACAGTATTTAACTGTAATATATTGAATTGAATGATGTCAAGCTTACCGCGAAATGTGACAACTGATATCGATGAAGGCCAGTGTGTATGGTTTAACTGGAGTAACAGGTGTTCGGAAATTGTTGTAATTCTCAATTTGGGTGAACTTTAGCATAAATTTATATCCATCAGGTTGGTATCATGTACCGACTCGGAAACCATAGTGTTAGTATCCGGTACTCATCGATTTCAAAAAAGGTATCAGTTACTAACACAATAGCCATAGTGTTAGTATCCTTTACAGACTCGGTATATATATTATATAGTGTGAGTTAGCATTGAAGTCGTATTGTCGTTGACTTTAGATTATGTTAGCTTCACTATTACAGGTTTACACATTCGTCTAGGAGATTGTACCGTCCTATTATTCCACATTCTTCTACCAAATATATAGTGGTTAAAGGGCGTAATACCGGCTCCTACTGATGAGTCGCCAGTAAGCACGAAACGAATGTGCATGAGATTATACTTTCCGTTCATGCTGCCTTTGGTTTATCCTTCTGGTCACAACTGAACTAATTTGTTACTTGGTTCGCAAAACCTAATACATACTTGCATATATATTAGCTCTTCGCAACAAACAGTATTTAATTAACTGTGATGGTTGCAGGCGTGTACCAATATTTGATCGCCATAGGTCGACTATTTTCATTACCGAATCCATCTCAATAAAATCGATAAAGAATATAAGGTACGTAAATGCCGTTGAAAAGTTATTTATTACGAATACAGCACTAAAAAGCGTTTGGAAGCAAAAGTTGCACGATTCAGAGTCGAATATTTATTCATATATAATTGGAAGCACGTTTGATTGCCATTAACATCAAATAATCTTATAATTTCATCCTTTATTAATTGTTATCTTTCTGTATCTATTAACTTAGGTTGATTATGGAGCTAAGCACAGCTTAATAATCATTTACATTTTAAAAGCATATTTTTATCAAATTAATCAATTTAGTTTCATTTAAATATGTGAAAGCTTGCAATTAACTATATTTAAATGATTAATTTGCAATACAATTAAACAATCAATGATTGCGCGGGTGGTGGTAACAATTCCTTAAATCAAGTTTGCGAGCTGAAAATAAACAGCATCCCCAAAGTATTCAAACAGTTGTCTAATTATATAAATATACTTTCAACCTATATATATATATATATATATATATAGGTTAGTATATTCTATATATATATATATATATATATATATATATATATATATATATATATTGATAGTTTCTAATTTCACCATTTTTTAAAATGTAAGAACAAAACAACGTACTCCATGGAATAACATTTATTAATAAATCTTATTTCTACCAGTATCAACAGCCATTGTTCTGGATTCGTTAGTATATTCGTTCATCCAATCCCACTGTACATTTGTCGTAACCAATCTCCTCTTCGTTATATTAGCCTTTAATTTCGCAATTTAGACCACTACTTTTGGAGTGGTCTAAATTGCGCAAAAGTAGTGGTCTAAATTGCGAAATTAAAGGCTAACATAACGAAGAGGAGATTGGTTACGACCATCTTATTAGATGGATGAAGATATCTGTAATCTAGAACAATAACTATCTGTGAAAATAGACGATATCTCATGTTCATTCCCTGTTCTTAAATATATATATATATATATATATGCGTGTGTGTATAAGTATAACGGTAAAAAAGTAAGAATTCATAACTTATACTACAAAGATGCTTATAAAGACGGATGACCATAATTTTGCGCGAACTGAAAAAAAGGTGGATTTTCCATCTATATTTTTTTTAAATCAGCTTTGTCTGAAATGTTTATTTACTGCAACCGTTTTTGAAGAATTCCAATATAAATTAGCAGACTTACGTGGATGATTTGCAAAGCTGAAATTCTTACTTGTTCAGTTTCAAAAGATGACGAATAAATCAAAGCTGACAACGACCTCATGTCAACTGGATTTTCCATACAATGTATTGATTTAATTATTGAAGTACTAATACCAATTCAAGCTTCTTTTTTAAATTTCTTACAATAACTCAACTTTAATCTCTCATTTTCCGTAATTTTCATATTTTACTCGCATGTTTGCCATTGAGAAGTTAAGTATTCAAACGTGTATGATTATATTGAGATCAGCTTGTTACCAAGAAATTCTGATCGTCTCGATTGTGATTAATTTGATTGAAAATAACTGCGATTTGAACGACCGTGTCAAATCAAAATGTACACAATTGTACCGCCAAATAATGAAACTTGGCACATATTTTCACCAAATATATGTTATATTTAAGGAAATACCTATATTTTCACGTTTTGAATATGTGCGATTGAATAAATTACTTCCCGATTTATTACGACATAAAAAATGTTCGAGAACTGCGCCTGCGTATATAATTTAAGTAGAACTTAAATTTTGAATAATTTTGCGAAATGCTGTACTTCGTGTTGTGGATTTGACCGCATTTTTATTGTGCGGGATAATTGATAGCACACGTAGGTCGGTAAAATCTTGAATGGTGTACATTTTTAGGTGCTCCGATTATTGGTCTTGATTGATGGGCTCTCACTTGTCCCGTCTTCTTTAAGCCTTCCATCAGCTGCTTGTTTGAAAATGGCGTTGGAACAAAATTTTCCACTCTGTTTTCCGAATTTTTGGGACTTCGTTTCGAGTTCCATGAAAATAATAAATTTATACAGGATAAAATTATACATACAAACGATAAAATAATACTATATTCTTTCATAAGTTTTATTAACCTCTCTCTCTCTCTCAATAACCTATTGCACACAGGATGGGATTAGGCAAACCGGGGAATTGAAAAATATGGACAGCATGGATTGGCGTGTATGTCAATACATAAGATTTGCTTATGGATATTCGTTAAATATCATTTTAGTAGAATACAAATATGTGTTCATAGGTGGTTGTACGCTGAAAGGGGGGACAGGGATAAGTTTTTGTATACATTTGAGTATTAGAGACTAGGTATGAAGACCGGATATTAGGAAGACAATTAAAAAAAACATTTGGAATTAAAATAAATATAAATATATCTGTCTTGAATGAGGATACCACATTTACCACAAGTTGTGTTTTATTCCTGTGCTTATTGTGTCAACCCTGAAGATGAGACTGGAAATTCGGTCTCGAAAATTCGGAAAAAGAACAATGGAAAATCTTGTTCCAACGTCATTTTCAGACAATCAGCTGATGGAAGGCTTAAAAAAGAAGGGACAAGTGAGAACCCATCAATCAAGGCCAATAATCAGAGCACCTGAAAATGTACAAAATTCAAGATTTTACCGACCTAAGAGTGCTATCAATTGTCCCGCACAAGAAAAAAACTATTTAAAAGATCGTTAACTATTTATCCCACACTATTTTTAAGTTAAAGATAACCCAGCGTTCTTCCTCTTATTAAACATTCATTGCTTGTGCGGGTAGTGATAACACTTAATTAAATAAAGTTTGTGAGCTTGAAGTAAACACCAATCCTATTGTATTTAACTGGTCGTCGAACAACGTAGCAAAACTACCAACAGTCGGTACGTGTAATTGACGGTAGTTTTGCTATGTTGTTCGACGACTGGTTAAATACAATGGGATTTGTGTTTACTTCAAGCACGCAAACTTGATTTAAAGAATTTTTGCCCCCACTCGCGCAATCAATTATTGCTTAATTGTATTGCCTATATATATTTGTGGCAAAAGCTGCAATTAGTTAATGTTCGTGACTGCATAGAAATTGTGCAGTCGAAATTTACATTCAAGTACAATTTATGCAAGACTACTAGAGGTGAGAGCCGCACATCTAATTTTGCTTACCATATACATGCAATGCGGTTTGATTCTCGTTTGTCAGTTTGCCGTCGTACTCTGATGATGATCATGGAAGGTCGAAACGCGCCAGTGCGTGCGACTGGCGGTAGTTTTGCTATGTTGTCCAAAGACTGGCTAAATACAATTGGATTGGTGTTTACTTCAAGCTCGCCAACTTGATATATAGAATTGCTACCACCACCCGCGAAATTAATTATTGTTTAATTGTAGCACAAAAGGAAGTTGATGCGGCATTATCATGCAAATTTAACGCTGCAAAACTGTGAGTTTTATCTTTGGTAACACACCTGCCTTTACCAGCAATCAAAGAGAAACAGCCGTTAATGTCGACCACAAATATTATTTTCCAATATACATGCGAAAGTTCTTGATCAACTTATATAGGTAGACCGACCAGACGGTTAATTATTCGAATGAGAGAACATTGCAACTTAAACGACTGTTTTAACACAAATACACGCCTACAATTGTGCAACATATCGTTGAAACCTCACACGTATGTTCACCAGACGTTTTATTTTATATAATTACTAAACGCAATAACAGGAAGGAATTAGCCGCACACGAAGCTTCATGGATAATCAAGCTGCATGAGTATGTTTGCAGACATGCAAAGCCCGTAGGTTCAACGCAACCGATATTATATGGGTTGCCCAAATTTCACAAAATGACCAACAATGAGAGACTTCCGCCTTTCAGACCCATTTTATCTATGGTAAATTCTCCACAGACCGTGGCAGCCAGACTATTATGCCGGATTATAAAACCTACAATGAAAAGAAGAATGGAGCACGTTGTAAATGATAGCTTTCAATTTGTGGAAAAAATCCGCGACCTGAATTTAAAAGAGAGGAAAATGGTGTCCCTCGATATAAAGTCCCTCTTTACTATCATTCCAATAAATAAAACTATAAATATCCTGTGAATATATACGATCATCGGGAGAGGAAACACTGATAGAAGTGGACGACATAAGAGAATTACTTTTATTATGTACATCCAACGTACAATTCGTATTCCAAGGAGTCTTTTACAGACAAATTGACGGCATAGGTATGGGTAGTCCTCTTGGACCAGTATTGGCGGGCATATACATGCATAATTTAGAAACGACTGGTTAAAAACCATTTATCAATGGAGCTCATTTTTACGTACGCTACGTTGACGATACTATCATGATCGTTGAAAAGGATGAAGATTCAAATGCACTGCTACATCACATAAACAAGGTAGACCAAGCAATCAAGTTTACAATAGAAGAAGAATTAGATGGATATTTATCCTTTTTAGATGTAGGAATAACGAGAGATGAAGGAGGTACCATCTCAAGGTCAGTTCATAAGAAATCAAACTGGACTGGGCAATATATCCATTATTTCAGTAGTGTGCCAAGGGTGTACAAAAGGAACCTAATAATAAATTTGGGCACACGAATACGCAGGATTTATTCACCAAACAACATTGGATTAGAGCTAAATTTGCTTCGAGAAGTGTTGAGAAATAGAGGCTATCCGGACTGGTTCATCAAATACATCTTGAGGCAACGCAACAAAATCGAGACCAATTTGGAGAAAAACAAGCACCCCAGAGAATAACGTATACTGTTCCCTTTGGAGGTGATCTTCCAGCTGAAATCTTCAAAAGAAAAGTAATTCGAGCGACTAAAGCACAATTTAATAATAATTGATTGCGCGAGTGGTGCTAACAATTCTTTAAATCAAGTGTGCCAGCTTGAAGTAAACACCAATCCTATTGTATATAACCAGTCGTCGAACAACATAACAAAACTACCACCAGCCGCAACGCACTGACGCGTTTCGACCTTCCATTATCATCATCAGAGTACGACGGCAAACTGACTATCGTGGATCAAACCTCATTGAATATATATAAAAATCAAATTTAGATATGCGGCTCTTACCTTTAGTAGTCTCGCATACATTGAGCACAATTTGCATCAATACATTTGAGAGTGGTGTTCAACACAACAAAACTTATGCGCACGAATGAGAATGATAGCCTCTCTGTGACGTCAACACCTTTGTCTGTATACAAATTTCAATGTACCTGCAACGCTCAGTACATTGGCAGATCAGAAAAGAGGTTGGAACCTAGAATAAATCAGCATCACTCTCTAAAACTATTAGAGAGGGGTGCAGCTCCTGCACAAAAATCAGCAGTTTGCGAGCATGTACTATTCACAAGTCATGCTGTTAGTAGTAACAAATTTTCAGTTCTGTACAAGGCAAAAACAGAAAAAATGCTTCTGGCTTTTGAAGCTATTGCTGTTAATAGGCTGAAGCTCTGCTTAAACGAGCAGAAAATAATTCAAAAAGAAATTAAATTGGACTGGAACAAAGACATAACTGACAGGCCTTCAAAGATAGCCAACGTTTCCCAAAATACGACACACCCGTCAATTATGGACGCAATTACAATGAAAGCGATGACACACCAAATGACGTTACGCAAAAGATTGGTCTAAATTGCGCAAACGAAAGACTGGCATAACGAAGAGGAGATTGGTTACGATAAATGTACAGTTTGGATTGGATGAAGGAATATACTAACGAATCCAGAATAATGGCTGTAGATACTGGTAAAAATAAGAATTATTAATAAATTCTATTCCATGGAGTACATTGTTTTGTTCTTATATATATATATATATATATATATATATATATATATATATATATATCTATATATATATGTTCTTTTGTAGATGCTTAAGAAGAATATGAGAAAGAAGCTGCTCTTTTATCTGATTAATTTTTTTTTAATTTCGCACATGGATATGGTTGTACAAATATTATTAAAGCTTGCATTGCAAAACAGTATTTTTTAATTGTTTCGCAATAAACCGTTGCAGAATTGAATAACATAAATCTATGGGGTGCAATCGCAGAAAGTTAGATTTTGACTGCATCGAAAAGTTACATGTGACACTTAATTCAAATACTAAAAATGCAAGCCCTTTGACAGATTTTAAAATTATAACCAGGAAATTACAGTTTATTGAACTTCTTTCGGACTTCTCTTACATTCTGATGACGACTTATGAATTTAGAAAACTCTTTAGCATATGTAATCGGCATTAGCTGTACTAAACAGAATGACCGGCTAAAAATTGGATTTATGTTTATTTCAAATGCACCAACTTAATTATTGATAATGTCACTATAATTAATGTTTTCTTACTAAAATAATAAGACGTAAAATGCATCCTTTTTACACGAAATTAACCAATTACAATTTGTCGACAATAAGGAAATCAGTTTTAGAGGCCTCGTTGAGTGGACGTGCATAGCCTTTAGTCACAAATAATGTTACTACATTAATCAATTTTTAGCTCAAGATTACTTCATGCTTGAATGATTAATAAACCGATTAATCACTCATCGAAATAATTAAAATCTATAGATGCCAAGTTATTTCAGCCAAAATTTTCTTCGATAAATAGATTAGAATGGTGACTGTCTAATTGCATTTTACAATTGCCCCTTGGCAGTTCCGGAGGTAGTTCTAAAATATATCATTTTTGTGGTCAGAAACGTAGAAGCTAAATTATTCAGTTGTGCACTCATTAAATAAAATGTATTTTTATATAATCAATTATACTTAAACTCGTATTTTAGTTAGAAGATTATTACGACATGTAACCATTTATTCCTTTTTGGTTGTGAGACGGTAAGCAATAATTTAATTTAGATTGCTCGTTACAAATAAAGCAACTTGAATTATTAATGTCCATTAATAAAAGGTTTTTGTGATGAATATAACAATAATTATAAATCAGATTTATATAACATAATTGCAAATACATCATTACATTTTTGCCAGCTCTTAACCCGGCTACATAATCTGATAATATAAATAGGAAATTTATGAAAGCAAAGTCGATAATGTTAGAACAAAGCATACATTTTACAACTAACAAGAGACATAAACCGTAAATGCGGATGCACGCTCGTACACGAACAAACAATTAATGTACTGACGGTAGTTTACACATATTGCTTCCCGACTGGTTAAATACAATGGGATTGATGTTTACTTCAAGCTCGCATAATTGATTTAAAGAATTCATGTACAACTTTTCAAAATTTAACGGCGGACTAAGAATGTTCCAATTAACAGCTTCATCAATACGCATTTATTTTCATTTCATAATTTAAAACCCCGGATATCCGCCTGGTTTGGAATGTAATTTTTACAGACAATTTGTTCCGTAGTTTTCTTTTACCGAGATATTTCGGCTAAACTTATCGATAGCCTTCATCAGTCGCAATATATCTCACAAGTTTAAAAAATGAAACTAATGAAGTTTCGTTTGTTAAACTTGTGAGGCATATTGCGACTGATGAAGGCTATCGATAAGTTTAGCCGAAATATCTCGGTAAAAGAAAACTACTGGAACAATGAAAGCTGCGTTAGTCAAAACGCAGATCAGGTAATTTCAATTAATCCAGGTTCGCAAAAACAATCTTCATTCAATTTTTTCCGGAATTGCATAAATTTCTTCACATTTTCCAGCTCTGTTTAATCAAATATTCTTACATTTGCTTGTTTAATAACTGGACGGTCCTACATATGCCCTGAGAAGCTATTGTTCGTTTATAAATAAGCAATATTGGCTTGCTCAATTACAATGAGCTCATCATTTACATTTACATATAGTATGCGTTTTTGAATAAATTAGCATCAGTTTCCTTTTAAGCAGGCGAACATTCACTGCTTTTACGGAAAGTATGTCACTTTAAAATGGTAAAGCAATATATATTGTAGATTTGATTGGTGCGTTTCCAATTTACGCTTTGTTGTTCTTATTTAATTACGCTTTAATAAACCTTTTAATGTGCCCGTGTGCCAAAAAAATTATTTTGAGCGGTGACAGCTGTTGCCTTAAAATTGTATCAAAACAGATTTGGTTAACTCCATAGAATGAAAATATCATCAAATGTTTTTTCTTAATTCGGACAGAACTTTGATCATTTATGTACTGTCCAGTTCACCTTTGCTTTTATCATATTTCCATTTTCAAATAACCATCAAGCAGTCATTAATATATATATATATATATATATATTTGCCTAGGAAAGGAAGTACATTAGACACAGGGCTTCTGCACTGAATATGATTGCACATTTTGTAAAAAATTTTAAACACGTCATTTTTTTAAAAACTTTTATTAATTCTACCAGGTTGCCATCGAGATAACTCAAATTCGTATTGCGCATTTTCAATAATCGGCTGCTGTGTTCATTTTTCTAAATAAAACATGCACATATCAGCTTATATACTCATTAACGAAATGCGCATCGCCATTTCATCGACTTGTGTAAAATATTAACAACTTATTATCGATTCAAATATAGAGGAAATCGGTAGCTTTGTCCGCAAGAACGCTTGTAAACATATGTTAAACTTCCAAAGATGTCATCTTTTGATTCTTGAAATTTTGCGATTTTAATTTATTCACGAAATAAAAAGATGCGAACACAGTTGCTTGAAATTTCAATTTTTCTCGGCCAAAAGATTGCTTTTAGTTCGCCTGTCTGCTTTTCCTCTGGTCTATTGATCATTAATATTATTCGTCTTATTAGTACAAATTTTCTTGTTGTAACTACATTTTGCAACTTCGAAAGGTGTGTACCAAATGTTTCTAATTGTTTAAATGACGTATAAGCCTTACGTTAAAATGCCTATTGGCAACAAGTTATTCAGATTTTAGTAGAAGGAAAAGGTCACTCTTCTCTAAAATTCTTGTCACAGCATTGTCGTATAAATCCACAAGTGTCTCTTTTATTCTTATCTCTTTGTCTAGTTCTTAACCTTTGGCATTAATTCTAATTTAGTTCTCAAATATAAGAAGTATTTTTAGACAATCATTGATTGTGCGAGTGATTTCACCAATTTTTAAATCAAATTTGTGAAAATTAAAAATCACATTGCATCTAATAAGTTACACTGCATACAAAAACGCAACGTTTATCACACGTTCTGACGCATTTCACATTTCTATGCTCATGATCGGAACATGGCTGCAAAATGACTGAGGAGGATCACACGGAAATTTATATATATATATATATATATATATATATATATTTATTATATCCATGCCCTTTTAATTAACACAGTATTCTTATAATTAGGAAAACAACACAAATAACAAAGTGTTAAACGCTCACACTGTTTGGAGACTTCTGTCATCGTATGCGACTCTGTTATCTCAACTTCACCTTGTTGCCTCGTATGCGCCTCTGTTATCTCAACTTCACCTTGTTGCCAATCCGATTGTACGTTTGTTGATTCTAGTCGAGGGCCTGTTGGTTCTTGGCTGGATACTAATAGATTGTTGTTGAATTTTGTTATCCTTGGCCAGTCGATAAGGATATCATGTTGATGAAACTTTTGAATGTTAAGGTCGGGTGCTTGTTGTTTTATGTAAAGTGCTTCGTAGATGAATAATAATTTTTCGGATTTTGCTTTATGTAGAATTGTGAAATAGGTAGAATTGACAGGGTGCCCCGTTGCCAATATATGATCGGAAATAGCTGATTTTCCTGACGGTGGCAAGCCTTTGTTAATCAATTTCTGTGGCAAATGTTGCTGGATTCTGCTTATCAATTGCTTCTTCGTACGTCCGATATATGTGCTACCGCACATACATGAGAATTTATAGACTATGAATGATTTGGAGGATAACAAAATTCAACAACAATCTACTAGTATCCAGCCAAGAACCAACAGGCCCTCGACTAGAATCAACAAACGTACAATCAGTTGGCAACAAGGTGAAGTTGAGATAACAGGGGCGCATACGAGGAGCAACAAGGTGAAGTTGAGATAACAGAGTCGCATACGATGACAGGGGTCTCAAACAGTGTGAACGTTTAACACGACAATCGACATTAGCGATTGTTGCAAGCGAAAATAGCACTCTCGCGCAGCGGGGTGAAACAATTAACTATACTGGGAAAAACAGCACTTGTATAGATAACGGTGAACAATTTGCACAAATGGCTAACTCTCAAGTTATCAAAACAATCATGACAAGATCTCAGACATCACTTCGCAATACTGCGAGAATGACCTTTACGTGCAAACACACATACACAACACAAACACAAACGCATACACACTCACCTACTAGTCAAAACAAGAAACATCAGTAATAACGAGTCAGATTTGTCACCGATAACATAACCAATTGACAACCCAAAATGTATAAATATGTATGATTGTATAAGAGATGATTAGTATTCACGAAATAAATGGCCTTATCCACTTTGTTATTTGTGTTGTTTTTCTAATTATAAGAATACTGTGTTAATTAAAAGGGCATGGATATAATAAAGAATATATATATATATATATATATATATATATATATATATATATATATATATATATATAGACAAAACAATTAAATAATAATTGCTTGCGGGTGGGTGGTAACAATTCTTTAAATCAGGATTGCGAGCTTGAAGCAAACACCAATCCCATTGTATTTAATTGGTCATGGAACAACGTAACAAAACTACCGCCAGGCGTACAGCACTGACGCGTTTCGTCCTTCCATGATCATCATCAGAGTACGACGGCAAACTGACTAGCAAGGATCAAACCGCATTGCATATATATGAAAAACGAAATTAGATATGCGGCTCTCACTTCTAGTAGTCTTGTATACATTGAACTTGACTGGAAATGTCGGTTGCACAATTTCTATGCAGTCACGAACATTATCTAAATTACAGCTTTCGCTACAAATAAATATATAGGCAATAAAATTAAACAATAATTGATTGCGCAGGTGGTGGTAACAATTATTGTTTAATTGTATTGCCTATATATTTATTTTTGGCGAAGCTACAATCAGTTAATGTTCATGACAGTATAGAAATTGTGCAGCCGATATTTCCAGTCAAGTTCAATGTATGCGAGACTACTAAAGGGGAGAGCCCCATATCTAATTTTGCTTTCCCTATATGTGTATATATATATATAGACAATAAAATTAAACAATAATTGATTGCGCGGATGGTGGTAACAATTCTTTAAATCAAGTTTGCGAGCTTGAAGTAAGCACATGTAAAATGTATGTGAGATTACCAGGGATATTAGCGACAATTCAAATTATCACTTCATATACACTGCGGTTTTATCATTTTTAGTCAGCTCTGCTGATAATTTCCACGAAACTACACGAACAATGGTTACGCGAGCGATGATAACAATATTTTAAATCTACTGGATGAATTGCTTTTTCTGCATTATGAAATACTTAGTTTCTACAATAAACGTATATAATCAATGGTACAGGTGTTTATATCAAAATCACAACCCTGATTTACATTATAGTTTCCACAAAATCTGGAAAAACACCACAATACGTGTAATTAAAAGTGATTTTTCTATACTAGCCGGCTCGGTAAATAAAGTTAAATCAAGATAGCAAGCTTCATATAAATACCAGTACTTTTATATTTTTAGTATATATTAACCATTATATAAGGTAGATAAGGCAGGGTAGCGCAGTGGATAGAATTCCGTGCTCTGAAAGAATATGCTCCGTGTCGAACCATGTCCGTGGCAAAATTCTGTACAATACTGCGCGAGATCTCAATAGGGAAGAAACAGATCCACAAGATAAGTTGCATCTGCTACGTCATACAACGCTCAGTTTTTACTTACTTGATCTACGCTTTGACTAACACAGGCTAAAATTCTAGTTGTCTTGTATCTTCAAAATATTTTGATGGCCTTTGGCGGTCATCATCTTCATTTCACTTATGATCACAAGTTTTATAAAACAAACCTAGTTTGTGTTGTAAAACTTCTGATGATTAGTGTACTGAAGAAGATGGCCGCCAAATGCCTTTGAAATATTTCGAGGAAATAAAAGAAATGGAATTCAGCCTGTGTCAGTCAAAACGAAGATCAGGTAATTTTAATTAATACAGTTTCGCAATTTTGCCATTCTTAGTGTATAATGTTATTTATTTATGTATATGCACATATGTATATATATGTATATATAATGGGAATAGTGAATATATTAACCTCGCAACCTTGATTTATAATAACTGTTAACAGCATAAGCGGAATTGATGATTGGTTAATTGCATAGAAAAGCGTTGTTTGTGCTTTACTCATGTCAAGAATATTTATTAGACATCCAAGAAAATTTGTTATTTGTTGAATGGAAATTTTTATTTCATCCCAGACGATTGATAATAACGGTTGAAGTTTAAATAAGGTGCCAAACATATGAGTAAATTTGAATTGTAAACTAAATAAAACAGAAAAAAACAGATGCGTTTTCTAGTCGCTAGAGTCTGCTCTTCCTCAGCTGAGTTGAAATATCATTTACCAAGAATCAGAACTTTTTATAATTGACATTCTTACTAAGAAAATTTTTAAATCTCCTCCGATCAAAATTTTAATTCAATTTTGCTGATATTCTGATTAAATTATATTTAATTTTACTTATTCTTTAGACAAAGGAATTGGTGAAGGTGTATATAATTAAACGAACATTGGTTGCGAGAGTGATGATAACAATAACTTTTGATCAAGGATGCAAAATTGATATAAACACCTGATCGATTATGTACATATATTTGTCAGTATAAACAAAGTATTGTATAGTATGGAGAAGGAAATTCATCCAGTAGACCAGTTTCGTCCTTATTGGTAACTCATCACGTACTGTCCAGAATTTGCCGCGGTCAGGGCTCAAACTGAGCAGCAGGGTGGCTCAGTGGTTAGAGAGCCAGATTTCGAAGCAGAGGTGCCAGGTTCGAGCCCTGACCGCCAAAAATTCTGGGCAGTACGTGGACCAATAAGGACGAAACCGGTCTACTGGATGAATTGCCTTTTCCACACTATACAATATCTAGTTTATACTGACAAATGTATGTACATAATGGGTCAGATGTTTATATCAAGTTCGCAACCTTGATTAAAAGTAATAATTCCATTATTTAAAAAAAAATAAAATAATTTTATTATATTTTGCAAGTATGTATTAGGTTTTGCGAACCTAGTAACAAATTAGTTCAGTTGTGACCAGAAGGATAAACCAAAGGCAGCATGAACGGAAAGTATAATCTCATGCACATTCGTTTCGTGCTTACTGGCGACTTATCAGTAAGAGCCGGTATTACGCCCTTTAACCACTATATATTTGGTAGAAGAATGTGGAATAATAGGACGGTACAATCTCATAGACGAATGTGTAAACCTGTAATAGTGAAGCTAACATAATCTAAAGTCAACAACAATACGACTTCAATGCTAACTCACACTATATAATATATATACCGAGTCTGTAAAGGATACTAACACTATGGCCATTGTGTTGGTAACTGATACCTTTTTTGAAATCGATGAGTACCGGATACTAACACTATGGTTTCCGAGTCGGTACATGATACCAACCTGATGGATATAAATTTATGCTCAAGTTCACCCAAATTGAGAATTACTACAATTTCCGAACACCTGTTACTCCAGTTAAACCATACACTCTGGCCTTCATCGATATCAGTTATCACATTTCGCAGTAAGCATGACATCATTCAATTCAATATATTACAGTTAAATACTGTTTGTTGCGAGGAACTAATATATATGCAAGTATGTATTAGGTTTTGCGAACCTAGTAACAAATTAGTTCAGTTGTGACCAGAAGGATAAACCAAAGGCAGCATGAACGGAAAGTATAATCTCATTCACAAACAGCTGCGTTTTCTAGTCGCTAGAGTCTGCTCTTCCTCAGCTGAGTTGAAATGTTATTTACCAAGAATCAGAGCTTTTTATAATTGTCATTCTTACTAAGAAAATTTTTAAATCTCCTCCGATCAAAATTTTAATTCAATATTGCTGATATTCTGATTAAATTATATTTAATTTTACTTATTCTTTTGACAAAGGAATTGGTGAAGGTGTATATAATTAAACGAACATTGGTTGCGCGAGTAATGATAACAATAACTTTTGATCAAGGATGCAAAATTGATATAAACACCTGATCGATTATGTACATATATTTGTCAGTATAAACAAAGTATTGTATAGTGTGGAGAAGGAAATTCATCCAGTAGACCAGTTTCGTCCTTATTGGTAACTCATCACGTACTGTCCAGAATTTGCCGCGGTCAGGGCTCAAACTGAGCAGCAGGGTGGCTCAGTGGTTAGAGAGCCAGATTTCGAAGCAGAGGTGCCAGGTTCGAGCCCTGACCGCCAAAAATTCTGGGCAGTACGTGATAAGTTCCCAATAAGGACGAAACCGGTCTACTGGATGAATTGCATTTACCACACTATACAATATCTAGTTTATGCTAACAAATGTATGTACACAATGGGTCAGATGTTTATATCAAGTTCGTTACCTTGATAAAAAGTAATAATTCCATTATTTAAAAAAAATAAAATAATAATTTTATTATATTTTGTTTTTATAAATTCCTTAGTAGTGAACATGTTATTTAAACTAGAAGAAACCTGCGTGAATAGGTAGTTTATCAGTTGAAAGCTATTTCTAATGATATCTTTGGACTATTCCTGCAAGCTGCTATTCATAACGGAGAATTTTGCTATTTTTCTCACAGAACAGTGGAGCTTGTTTGTCGCTATTGGTGTCAACTGTTGGACAACGGCACATCACTTTTCAAAGAAATGGAAGATGTAAGAAATAAATAATTTATTTTAATTTATCTATATTCGCATTAGTCTTCCTTATCATATTCAAATTCTCGTCATTATTAATCAGTCAGAATTTTAAAAGAGTATTCATAAATTTGTTAAAATAAAAAACATTGTGTTTTTTATGCAGAAGGGTGATTATTTGCTTTAAAGTTAGACAGGTGCATCTTTGGTAATGTAAATTGGATATGTGTGCTAGGCAGTCAGGTTGCGATTGAATTTACTTTTCAAGTACGTAAAACAATGCATAACCATCGAAAACATTTTCTTGCATATACCAATATTGAAATGTATGCAAAATTCAATGGAGTTGTGCAGAATTTAATATGCCTCGTCTACCCTCCAGAAATAATAGAGTTATTTTATTCTAATATATTTTTCAAAATTATGATTTTGATATAAACACAAATCCCAGTATATATATATTCATTGTTCCCTTCCTGTGTGCAAAAACAAAAAGAAATTTTATCAGATATAAGAAAATTTTCTTTCTCATGGTCTTCTCAAATATCTACTCATGAACATATCTTTATATATAAATTGGAAAGCAAAACGAGATAGAAAAATTTGAACATAGAGAGAGTGTGGAAAATAGAAACCAATCAAATTGCGTGCGTCACATCCATTTCAAGCTCAATGCTTGTACGTGCTTCTTCTTCTTACATAAATCCGGCTGCAATTTGTTTATCCATAAGGCTTCGTATGTGGCTAGCTCCCTTTTGTTTTTGCATTTAGTAATTACTTTGAATACTACGTCTGGAGAACATACGTGCGTTGTTTCGATGATGTGTTGCGCAATAGCAGACGTGTATTCACCATTTGATTTAAAACAGGCGTTCAAGTTGCAATGTTCCCTCATTCGAGTAATTTACCGTCTGGTCGATTGGCCTACGTAAGTTGATCGACAACTTGCGCATGTATATTGATAAATGTATTTGATATCGTGGCTGTTTCTCTGTGATTTTAGTGAGCAAAGTAATTTACCATCAAAAGATACCATAATCTTGTTTTTAACATTTATATCTTGAATTTTGTTTACCAACTCAAACGAATCGGCAACCGAATGATTACCTAGTAGTTTACGTAATTGTTCAAGTAAACGAACTAGCCATTTAGCTAGTGCATGAAACGGAGAATTTACCATTGATAAAATTGGCCTCATAGGACAACCTCTTTTGTGTGTTTTTGGTAATCCGTACATTATTGGTGTAGATGATCCAACTGGCTTGAGCTTCTGTGCAGTGGCCTCATCAATAAAACCGGCATCTGTCAAAATCTTAATTTCATTTATTACTTTGCGCTCCACCTTGTCTATTTCATCTGATTTATCGTCTAGACGTGTGAATTTTTTATTGTCATTTAACACGTTTTCCATCTTTTGTACGTAGTCAGATTTGTCCATTATAACTGCGCTCTTTCCTTTATCAGCGCGTAGTATTTTGATGTCTGCATTTCTGCTGATAAATGCACTTAGAAATATCAGCAGAAATGCATGCACTAGTTAAATGGCTAGTTCGTTTACTTGAACCATTACGTAAACTACTAGGTAATCATTCGGTTGCCGATTCGTTTGAGTTTGTAAACAAAATTCAAGATATAAATGTTCAAAACAAGATTATGGTATCTTTTGATGTTACGTCTTTGTTTACAAATGTTCCAATTGATGAAACCATTGACATTATAGTCAAAGCGGTAGAACACGATATATTACCATCGCCGGTGCCAGGTCAAACTCTACGCAAGCTTATCTTATTATGCACGAAAGACGTACGATTTCGTTTTAATGGAAACATCTACAAACAGACTGATGGTGTCGCAATGGGAAGCCCCATATCTCCTGTGTTGGCTGAGATTTTTCTAGAGCACCTAGAAAATACATCATTAAAGAGTGACATAAGTAAATGTGCTCAATATATACGGTACGTGGATGATATATTTCTTGTACTTAAGAACAGGTTGCAATCACGAACATTGCTTCAAAGTTTCAACAAAGCAAATAAGAATATCGGTTTCACGTCAGAGCACGAGAAAGATGACTGTCTGCCTTTCCTAGATGTACTATTAAAGAAAGAAACTAATGTTAAATTAAACAGAACAATTTACCATAAACTAACATGGTCTGCACAGTATTTGCATTACAGCAGTTTTGTGCCATTTCAATATAAATTATCAACAGTTCGTGGTTGCTTCTCAAGAATTGACAGGTTGGTTAGTCAAGATTCTAAAGAAAATGAATATAATAAAGCAATTAACGATTTAATGTCTAATGGCTATCCCAGACAATTAATTGAATCAATTATTAAAAGGGGAGTTAACGAGAAATAGACGTATTATGGGCTAGAAAAGAAAACAGTCTACCTAAACATCCAATTTAAGGGGGATGCAGTTTCCCGAATGGCACAAAAGAAAGTTGAGCAGCATTAACACGCACGTTTAGTGCAGCCAAACTACGAGTGTTATTTAGGGTAACACACTTGCCTTTACCAGCAATCAAAGAGAAACAGCCGTTAATGTCGATATCAAATATTATTTATCAATATACATGCGCAAGTTGTCGATCAACTTACGTAGGCCGATCGACCAGACGGTTAATTACTCGAATGAGGGAACATTGCAACTTAAACGCCTGTTTTAAATCAAATGGTGAATACACGTCTGCTATTGCGCAACACATCATCGAAACAACGCACGTATGTTCTCCAGACGTAGCATTCAAATTAATTACTAAATGCAAAAACAAAAGGGAGCTAGCCACATACGAAGCCTTATGGATAAACAAATTGCAGCCGGATTTATGTAAGCAGAAGAAGCATGTACAAGCATTGAGCTTGAACTGGATGTGACGCACGCAATTTGATTGGTTTCTATTTTCCACACTCTCTCTATGTTCAAATATTTCTATCTTGTTTTGCTTTCCAATTTATATATAAAGATATGTTCATGAGTAGATATTTGAGAAGACCATGAGAAAGAAAATTTTCTTATATCTGATAAAATTTTTTTTTGTTTCTGCACACAGGAAGGGAACAATGAATTTTATTAAAGCTCGCATTTCAAAAGAATATATATATGTTTACCTATATATGTGTCCATATACATGAATTTATCAGTATAAACTTAGCATTTTGTTAGGTAGGAAAAACAATTCATCTAGTCGACTGGTTTCGTCTTTATTGATAATTTTTCACCTACTGTCCAGAATTTGCCGAGGACAATACATGAAGAGTTCCCAATAAAGGTGAAACCGATCTACTAGATGAATAACTTTTTTATGAATTACATAATGCTTAGTTGATTCAAAAAAAAGGCCAACATATATATAATGTGATTGGTGTGTAAATTAATATCGAAACCCAGATTTATATAATTATCACCAACTGCACAACCGATGATCGTTTAATTATATTTTTCTAGTGTCGAAACTTACTTGAACATATTCGCATTATTCGGTACGCCAAATCATACACATAGTTTGTTTATCTAAAAAAATTAAAAACCATTAATGTTAAAAGTTTATAAAATTTCATTTATATTAGCATATTTAGTGAAATGTGAATTAAAATTTGTCTATCAAGGATAACGGTAAGTTTGCTTCTTAAAATGTGTAATGCAGTTATGTATTAGGTGTTGCGAACCTAGTAACAAATTAATTCAATTGCGAACAGATGGATAAAAAAAAGACAGCATGAACTAAACGTTTAATCACATGCACATACGTTTCGTGCTTACTGGCGACTCATCAGTAAGAGCCGGTATAACGCTCTTTACCCACTACATATTTGGGTGAGGTATGTGGGATAATAGGACAGTACAATCTCCTAGACGAATGTGTAGACCTGCAATAGTGAAGCTAACGCCATATAAAGTCTTGACAATGTGATTTTAAAGCTAACTTATTCTATTTAATATATATAAAGTGTCTGTAAATGATACCAACACTATGGTTATTGTATCAGTACCCGATACCAACATTATAGTACCGAAAATGTGCATGTTACTAACAATATTGTTGCCGAGTCCGGTACATGGTACAAACATGATGGATTTCATTGTATGTTTCTTTTCACCGAAATTGGAATTAAAACTAGTTTTGAACAAATATTACTCCGGTAAATCCATACATTCTGGCCTTGATCGATATCTGTTATCACATTTCGCGGTAAGCATGACTTCATTCAAATTAATATACAACAGTTAAATACTGTTTGTGGCAGAAAACTAGTATATATTATTATAATAAAGGTTGCGGTCTTCATATAAACACATGACCCATTAATTACTTACATTTGCCAGTATAAACTGAGAATTCATCCAGTAGACCGTTTTCGTCCTTATTGGGAACTCATCACGTACTGACCAGAATTTGCCGCGGACAGGACTCGAACCTAATCACGTCTGCTTCGGAATCCGATGCTCTAACCACTGAGCCATCCTGCCGCATACTACACTGCACACAATTTCCAGTTATATACTAACTAATGTAACTTGGTTAGTCTATTTTTCCTTTGGGTGTAGCTCATATGGCATCCCTTTAGACCCTAAGTTCCAACTAACCATCCCCAATCTGTCATTACTGAACAGACACCACACAACATGGCGAAGTGGTATTGTAATGAACATTTATATAATTAAACGAACATTGGTTGCGCGGGTGGTGATAACAATTATTATAATCAAGGTCGCGGTCTTTGATAGCGGTCTTGATATAAACACCTGACCCATTAATTACTTACATATGTCAGTATAAATTAAGAATTGTATAGTGTAGAAAAGGCAATTCATCCAGTAGACCGGTTTCGTCCTTATTGGGAACTCATCATGTACTGGCCAGAATTTAATTATATAAATGTTCATTTCAATACCACTTCCCCATGTAGTGTGGTGTCTGTTCAGTAATGACAGATTGGGGATGGTTAGTTGGAACTTTGGGTCTAAATGGATGCCATATGAGCTCCACCTAAAGGAAAAATAGACTAACCAAGTTACATTAGTTAGTTTATAACTGAAAATTGTGTGCAGTGTAGTGTGCGGCAGGATGGCTCAGTGGTTAGAGCACCAGATTCCGAAGCAGACGTGCCCAGGTTTAGTCCTGTCCGCGGCAAATTCTGGCCAGTACTTGATGAGTTCCCAATAAGGACGAAACCGGTCTACTGGATGAATTGCCTTTTCTACACTATACAATTCTTAGTTTATACTGACATATGTAAGTAATTAATGGGTCAGGTGTTTATATCAAGACCGCAACCTTGATTATAATAATTGCTATCACCACCCGCGTAACCATTGTTCGTTTGAATATATAAATGTTCATTTCAATACCACTTCCCCACGTAGTGTGGTGTCTGTTCAGTAATGACAGATTGGGCATGGTTAGTTGGAACTTTGGGTCTAAATGGATGCCATATGAGCTCCACCTAAAGGAAAAATAGACTAACCAAGTTACATTAGTTAGTATATAACTGAAAATTGTGTGCAGTGTAGTGTGCGGCAGGATGGCTCAGTGGTTAGAGCACCAGATTCCGAAGCAGACGTGCCCAGGTTCGAGTCCTGTCCGCGGCAAATTCTGGCCAGTACATGATGAGTTCCCAATAAGGACGAAACCGGTCTACTGGATGAATTGCCTTTTCTACACTATACAATTCTTAGTTTATACTGACATATGTAAGTAATTAATGGGTCAGGTGTTTATATCAAGACCGCAACCTTGATTATAATAATTGCTATCACCACCCGCGCAACCAATGTTCGTTTAATTATATAAATGTTCATTTCAATACCACTTCCCCATGTAATGTGGTGTCTGTTCAGTAATGACAGATTGGGGATGGTTAGTTGGAACTTTGGGTCTAAATGGATGCCATATGAGCTCCACCTAAAGGAAAAATTGACTAACCAAGTTACATTAGTTAGTATATAACTGAAAATTGTGTGCAGTGTAGTGTGCGGCAGGATGGCTCAGTGGTTAGAGCACCAGATTCCGAAGCAGACGTGCCCAGGTTCGTAGTCCTGTCCGCGGCAAATTCTGGCCAGTACTTGATGAGTTCCCAATAAGGACGAAACCGGTCTACTGGATGAATTGCCTTTTCTACACTATACAATTCTTAGTTTATACTGACATATGTAAGTAATTAATGGGTCAGGTGTTTATATCAAGACCGCAACCTTGATTATAATAATTGTTATCACCACCCGCGCAACCAATGTTCGTTTATCGTTTAATGATATAAATGCGGGCATATATTATGCGTTGCGAACCTAGTAACAAAGTTCAATTGTGACCAGAAGGATAAACCAAAGACAGCATGAACGGAATGTATAATCAAGTATTGTCCAGAATTTGCCGCGGAAATTTACTTTTCAAGTACGTAAAACAATGCATAACCATCAAAAACATTTTCTGCGTATACCAATATTAAAATGTATGCAAAATTCAATGGAGTTGTGCAGAATTTAATATGCCTCGTCTACCTCCAGAAATAATAGAGTTATTTTATTCTGATATATTTTTCAAAAATTATGATTTTGATATAAACACAAATCCCAGTATATATATATATATATATATATATATATATATATATATATATGTTTACCTACATTTGTGTCCATATACATGAATTTATCAGATAAACTTCAAGGCATTTTGTTAGTAGGAAAACAATTCATCTAGTGATTCGGTTTCGTCTTTATTGATAATTTTCACCTACTGTCCAATTGTCATGGACAATACATGAAGAATTCCCAATAACGGTGAAACCGATCTACTATATTAATTACTTTTTATAAATTACATAATGCTTAGTTTATAATAAGAAATGTCTATATATAATGGGATTGGTGTGTAAATTAATATCGCAACCCAGATTTATATAATTAACACCACCTGCGCAACCGCTGATCGGTTAATTATTTTTTTCTCGTGTCGAAACTTGATTGAACATATTCGCATTATTATGTACCCAAAATCATATACATAGTTTGTTTAGCTAAAACAAATATAAAGCATTAATGTTAAAAGTTTATAAAATATCACTTATATTAGCATATTTGTTGAAATGTGTAAGGTGTCTACCATGTATATGAGATGTGATTTAAAATTGATTTATAAATGATAATGTCAAGTTTGCTTCGTAAAATTTGTAATGAACTTGTTTTGTTTTGCGTCCGGGGATATATATTTTATTTAATTAGTTTGTGAACATGTCATTATACAAAATTTGAAAACTTTACTGGTGGTACCGTATTTTTAAACTTCAGTAACTTTCATGTAATGAGACGCTTACACAAAGACTGACTAAAAATGACAAGATAGCAATTTAAATTTCAACCATTAATTGGAGAGAATATATGTTAACGTACACTAAAACCATAATTTTATAATGAATTTCGCGTTAAAATTTACTATTGTATTTAATCTTCTAATGGAGAATAATAAAATTTAGCATCCTGTCAAAACTGATAATGCGAACGATTACAGAATGGCAACCGCATTAACTTAGAGTTATTTTATTGTAATATATCCAAATGTTCGCTAAGAATCCGGCATGGTCATAAAGTTATTGGAAATTTTCTCCTTCCAATACTCTTATAGTGTAGTTTGGGACTGGTAGAAAATATACCAAAAATTAACTCAGGTACACATATTTACTTAAATATATATGATTTAATTTATATTCCTATGTTATTGTGTTTCAGCATTGTTTCTTTAGTTTCTGATCTGGTTCAGTTTTGTTTTTATGTTTATGAATACGTCTTTTTACTGCAGTTTCCGTTTTGTTCATGTTTGGCTGATGCTTTTGTCGATGAATCTATAGTTAGCAAATTTAATTACACATGTCAAATTAAAAAAAAATTGTACATCACCGTAAACAGACCTTGAAAATAGAGTTTCAATTTCAAGAGATCCTTTGGTGTACATCACCTTTTAACTATCATAGTACCCTTTAAATGATATTTCATAATGAATTACATTATTGTATAAGTTGTTTTGGGTAAAAATATGCTTTTTTATTAAATAATTAAATAAATATCACTAGTTTTTATTAATGAAAACTATCTTTTAAACACATCTCACTGAAAGGATTTATAAACGATATCCTGAATTTAAAAATATATAACATATGTAATAGTGTATTATAGTTTTTATTATGAAAATGGATTGCTACTGGCAAACATGTTTTAATGAAGTGGCCTGGTAATTGTTAACTGATTAGCAAGAGCTCTTCTGAAATCTAACCTAATGTAGAATTCGACCCTTATTTTATGTATACATATATTTCAAACTAAATTGAATCTGCTGCGGATATTTTATGAAAAACATTTAGCCCATAAATTCTCTCCGCTGTCTGTTAGAGGAATTGCTGAAGCAGGTATGCCGACATGACATGCCAAGCGTTGCTTTCAAGAATTTAAATCAAGCAGAAATGAAGCGGAGAATCTCGTTTCAGAGGTACTCACCATTAAAATTGAACAAACATTTGCGAGAAAGGTAGGTGCATGCATATTTTTTCAATTTATATATTGTGGTTCCTTGTGTTAACATTGCATGATGTGAAAATAAAACGAATTTCTCAGGATACCGTGCGGAAAATAGTCTCATTACACACGTTTTCGACTTTTAATTCCAGACTCTTTCACTTCGGTAACTTTTCTGAAGTTATCAAAGTTTTGAAACAGTGCAGTATTTTGCATAACAAATATAATTTATTCAAAATAATGCTAAGATGGCCTATTTTAATACGCTTATGCAAATTTTAAAAATTCATCACTTTTATTGTGAAGTAGAGCTACTATTGCTTAAATCCTCGCTCAAAAATGCTAGCTTTGTACATTGAACAAATATTTTTAGAGACAGCATGTTCCAGCATGAGCCAGCATAAGCCAGCATGAGCCAGCATGAGCCGAAATCCGAATTGTCGCAAAGAAAATCATGCAATTGTAATCAATATTTGCTATAGAGGAAAAGAAGGCTATTCCATGAAAGTGTTAAGCTATAGAACGTGTTTTCCATTAAGTGCTCGAAGACAAATTCAGAATCATTTTTACTAAAAATAATAATAACATTAATTTAAATAGGATCAGAAGGACATGCCGAAGTCAGCATGTATAAAGAGCATAACCTAATAGGCACATGTGTTTCTTACTTACTGGTGTACCATTGCGTTTATAACATTTATTGGCGAGGCATCTTAAAAACCAGACTTGGTTAAATTATACATAGTGAGTTGTTTTTATGTCGCATTTTAGGAGACTTTTACTATGTTAGCTGAATTTCTGCTTCAAAAGCAAATTCGTATAACAAATTGTACTGTCAAATTGTCAAACATTTCTTGTCAGAATTTATAGTGAGTATAAGGCGTAGTACGGGCCGCTACTGGTGAGCCATCGGTAAGCACGAAAAATGCTTTTGTGAGGATATAATTACGTTCATGCTGACTATCGCATACCTTTCCAGGCTTCTCTAACTAGTTTTTTTACTAGTTCTACAATACTTAATACACAATTGCATATAAATTAGTTCTTCGCAACAATCAATCTATAACCATTAAATATTTCAATGAATGATGTCAAAAAAACCGCGAAAAATGATAACTTTTGCCATTTCGTACCAGAATGTATAGATTTGCTGAAGTATTAGTAGTTCAGAAGTAGTTGCATTTCTCAATTTTATCGGAATTTCGCATAACTCCAAATCCATTTTGCTGGTACCATTTACAGAATCGATATACTCGATACCATTTTATTCGTACCACATACAGGTTCCGAATTTTGAAAATCATTGTGTCAGTACCCTTTACAGGCTCGTTATTTTTAATATTTAGTTATTTAGTTTTGCATTTGCATGTTTGGAGACATTATGTAAAACTAACTCTGCTACTGCTATAAGCAAATTCGGGCCAGTACCTGATGAGCTTCCAATAAGGACAAAACGTATTCACTGGATGAATTGGGTCACTTTTCTACACTATACAATTTAATGATACTGACATATGTAAGTAATTAATGGGTCAGGTGTTTATATCAAGATCGTAACCTTGATTATAATAACTCTGCTACTGTTTGAGCACACATTTGTATATGAGATTGTACTACCCAACTATAAAATATTCCCTGACAAAATTTACAGTTGAAATATGGCGTAGAATCGGCTCCAACTGATGAGGCGTCAGTTAGCTTAGGCGCATATGTACATCAGATTATACCTCTTCCATGCTAATTTTGTTTCATCGTTCTGGTCCTATTTAAGCTAATTGTTTTATTGTTATGTAAATTATGATACACATATTTATAAATCTTAGTTCATTAAAGCAAAGAATAAATACTTAATTTGCTTATTGTGAAATCAATTTTACAAATAACCCTACTAAACCAATTTAAACAGTTTTATGCATATCTAATAAAGCTGAAATGTTAAATACAGTTTGTTGCGGAGAACTAATATATATGAGGTGTTGAGAACTTAGTTTAGTTCAGTTGTGACCAGAAGGATAAACCAAAGGCAGCATGAACGGAAAGTATAATCTCATGCACATTCGTTTCGTGCTTACTGGCGACTCATCAGTAGGAGCCGGTATTACGCCCTTTAACCACTATATATTTTGGTCAAGAATGTGGGATAATAGGACGGTACAATCTCCTAGACGAATGTGTAAACCTGCAATAGTGAAGCTAACATCATATAAAGTCTACGACAATGCGACTTCAACGCTAACTCACACTATAAAATATATACCGAGTCTGTAAAGGATACTAACACTATGGCTATTGTGTTAGTAACCGATACCAACATTATTGTACCGAAAAGGTACATGGTACTAACACTATGGTTTCCGAGTCGGTACATGGTACCAACATGATGGATATCAATTTATGCTATAATTCACCGAAATTGAGAATTACAACAATTTCTGAACACCTGTTACTCCAGTAAATCCATACACTCTGGCCTTGATCGATATCAGTTATCACATTTCGCGGTAAGCATGACATCATTCAATTCAATATATAACAGTTAAATACTGTTTGTTGCGGAGAGCTAATATATATGCAAGTATGTATTAGGTGTTGCGAACCTAGTAACAAATTAGTTCAGTTGTGACCAGAAGGATAAACCAAAGGCAGCATGAACGGAAAGTATAATCTCATGCACATTCGTTTCGTGCTTACTGGCGACTCATCAGTATTTAACTGTTATATATTGAATTGAATGATGTCATGCTTACCGCGAAATGTGATAACTGATATCGATCAAGGCCTTATGTGTATGGATTGTTTGAGTAACAGGTGTTCAGAAATTGTTGTAATTCTCAATTTCGCTGAACTATAGCATAAATTGATATCCATCATGTTGGTACCATGTTCCGACTCGGAAACCATAGTGTTAGTACCATGTACCTTTTCGGTACAATAATGTTGGTATCGATTACTAACACAATAGCCATAGTGTTAGTATCCTTTTTACAGACTCGGTATATATTATATAGTGAGTTCGCGTAGAAGTCGCATTGTCGTAGACTTTATATGATGTTAGCCTCACTATTGCAAAGTTTACAATAACGCTCCAGCAGAACTTATCATCTATTGATCCAGTTGACTCCTGATCAAATATTGTTAAAGTTTAGAGGTTGTAATACCTGGGTTCCACTGACAGAGTCGCTACATAATTAAACGAATAAAAGAGAGATTGGTATTGTTCATGCTGTTTGGTCATCCTTTGGTCACAACTGAATCCAAAATTTTGAATGTAAACAGTCAAACACAAACAGCAAATGGATCTGAACCATGTTTTAATCCACTGTTATCAAGAAATAGAAATGATATTAATGCCTAGAGGCTGCACAAAACCAAATGATGAAATGTGTATCTAGTTATAAATGATTTAAAGAAATAACACTACACCATCTTATCGGAGTCATGTCATTCTTCTCGAGGATGATCTGTAGCGGCACCGTTTTTGTTTATTCTACATTTAACACATTTCCAATATCTCGCACTGATAAAAGACTCAAACGGTCTACAGGCTTGAAGCCAGAATACAAAGGTCATGCCAAAGTTCATGAGTAAAGCTGTCTTCAGTGTCATTGATTTAAATTTTAAGAAATAAGAAAAGATAAGATAAAGTATTGTCTTACAAAGACAGAGAAGGAATAATTGAAAACCTTTAGGTATTGGGAATGATGGATAGCTGTCATTGATGAATTTAAATAGACCATCGATAATTTCGTCAAGATGGATGCTTGTAAGTCATTTTTTTACGTCGAAAGAAATCGTTCTCTTAGTTTTGGTATTGTGCGATTTTACTAATTCACGAAATATAAAGTGTCGCGAACACAATCGTTTGAAATTTTAATTAAAACTCAATGTAGCATTGTTTTTATTATTCCTGCCAGGTGGTACTCCGCAGTTTTGATCATTAACTTTATTTGCCTTAATGACAGCAAGTGGCCAATTCCAAAGATTTTATGTGCATTTATAATACTGTACATTTCGACCACGTGTGTGGCAATTAGTGTTGATTGCTTGAGGCGATGTAGGATGTTATCAATTTCATTGTAATTTAAATTTATAGTTCATTGGTGAAGTTCTCTGCGCAAATAATTAAGCACAAGCTAAATTGAAACATTGGTAGTATTTACTCTAGCTTTATTCACTTGGAACGTTTTAAATTATTGTTCTTCCTCAAGGAACTTACTCATATGATTGATCTAATAATTGTGAAGTAAGAACACTATCTGAGACTTTATCTGGCGTCGTTACCTGAATTTCCGTTGTGCTTTATTTATTTAATGCGTAATATTTGTGCCTCCTTAACTTGTGTCTCACTTTAAAATGATAATAAGCGACAATTAGTTCAAATTTTTAGTAGAGGGATCATTTCATTCTATTGGAAAATTTATGATTAAACATCGCTATGTAGACGTTTCAGTACGGCTCTTGTAATCATTTATGTCTTCCGGTCTTTCTCGTTTGATATGCTTGCGTGTGTGACAATTCAACAAAAACTGACGTTTGAAAATTCCAAATAGATCGATAAAATCGTCGGCGGTCTTAAACAAGCACATATAATTTGCACACGTGTGGCGAAGATACACACGTGGTTGGAAGGAGCAACCTGGCGACATAAAGACCATTAATGTCAACGAGAAACACCAAATAGCATAAAATGGCAGGCAAACTAAAAAAATCCTACAACCAAGATAAATTAAAATTTCAAGCATTTGTGTTTGCGACACGCTTGATCTTTTAATTAGAGTAAAATTGCATAGTGTCAAGAATAGAACTGCGAATTCGTTTGACGCCCGAAATCTTTTTTAGAAGCATCATTGTTGACCAAACCATCGATTTAATCATAAATTCATCTATTTTAACTACCCATCACTCCTCATACCTATACTTAATCTAAAAACTGTCCGTGACATTTGACCTTAAATTTGTAACTCGATGATCAATACTTCACGCAAATCTTTGAATTAATGATGTGCGTTCCATTATGGAATCTACAAGCTTATTCTTCTATTTTATATCTGGAACAACAAAACCACAACAACTGATATGAAAATGGTGTCATACATATCTTAGCAATATGTGAGACAATTAAATTATTCAAAACGATGATGTATAAATAAATGCTATGCCTTATTGTTTCAATAACGAGCACCATCGTACATAATTCACTTGAAAGCGCAAAAACATCAGTCTAGAGCACTGTGTTTTCTGGACTCTTGGATTTGAAAAGGTGTTAGCCTAAAAAGGTGAATGTAAAGGAAGAAGAAATTGTCTTTCCCAAGTTTTCAAATAATTAAATTGACACAAAAATTATCCTACACAATGATGAAAATCTGTTCAGGCTAATAAATAGCTGTACTCTAGGCAGCATTATTAAAAAATGGTTATCGCAATAGATTTGTTGCACTTAACATGAAATATAAGAAATGTCAAATGAGGACGTACTCAGCCAATGGCTGGCTTATGTTATGGGGGATGAATTATCCTAAATATTTAAATTTCAAGTTAAAAAGTATGCCCATTTCGAAATTTCCTATATGAAGTACCTGAAATTGCAAAAACGCCGAGGTCTAGCCAAATAATGCCGTTTTTGACTATGTTGTGTATATTTGTTTTAAAAAAAATTATGCTTCAGTGTTCGATATGCTTCTAAACTAAAAGATAGAATATAACTTCCAAATTATAACTTTAAGCATAACTATTGAAATAAATATTTTTTCAATATCAGAGGATAGATTTAAACTTCAGCTGCGTAGAACGCTTTTATAAATTTAATATAGTGTCCCAAGGAAACAATAATTCTATTGATTAAATAAAAGATACCACAAATCTCTTTTGTAAATTACTTGTCTTGGCAAGTATATCAGCTTTACATACTAAAAGCGGACATAAAAATGGTTCCGCGTAAAAACAGTAACTTTGATGTTGATTTAAAGGAAATCCAAAACCAAGCGATATAATGAAACATTTATTTCTATTTTATTTTTCTAGTTTATATTTCTAGTTTACTTCTATTGTTTTAATTTTACTGTCTGAATTCAGTGCTCACAAAACCAGTAATGCAATTTACCATCTTATTTAGCTATTTAAATAAAGTTTGCGAGCTATATATAAACAAAAATCAAATTATACATACATTTGTCTGTATAAACTAAACGTTGGTTATGCTAATCAGGGAAATTAATGTAGTTGAGCGGCTTCATCTATTTGAGGAACTGTTTAAGTACTATTCATTTCTTCAGATAACGTTGTGTTTGTACTATAATTAAAGCTTGGGTGTTACTAGTCGGAACTTTAGGTCTGAATAGATGCCACATTGGCTCTACTGGAAGGAAAGGCTAACCAAAACATATTTTTTGTGTATAACTGCAAATTTTGAGTAGTGTGCGCCGAGAGGGTGCAGTAGATGAAATCATAGACACCAAAGCAAACATGCCCAAGTTCGATTTCCTGCTCGCGGCAAGATAGTAAGCATTGCTTGGAGAGTCCTTAGTAAAGTTGAACTCGGTCAACTGGATGACCCGACTTTCCTAATGTATACAATGCTTAGTTTATACCGAAAAATGTATACATAATGGGAGTAGTGTTTATTTCAAGTACACCAACATGATTTAGATAATTTTTTTCACCACACGCATAATCAATATTTGGTTATAGAATTGTGTTTCTATATGTGTGTGTGTGTTTACGTGTGTTACAGCATGGGCATTTCACACTTCCTGTTCGTTATTCCATTATCTGTGTATTCAATCCAACTTATTTTCTATTGTTTTCCTAAGCTAGCTACATAAATTACCAGATATTGCGGTTGATTTGAGTTCTGGAGAAAATAAAATGGCTTTTTTTTAGCTGTTTTGTGCATACATGCTTTATAAAAACTTTTTCGTCCATACACGGTTTATTTCTCAATTCAAATAACAATAAAATCTGCTAAGTAGGCGCTTTGTTCGTGTTTGTAAGTTTATTAAAGTTAAATATCCGCCTAAATCTTTAGATTGATCAACATCGTTATCACGTTAGATTGGAAATGTGCAATTTTTTTATGCCTAGTTAACTTTAAGTCATCAGTATAACGTGCCAAAAATCACGCTATGACAATGGAATTCACATACATAAGACAAAGGAAATATACGCCTCTAAACGCTTTATCTGTAGAAATCTAATTTAAATTTTTCATATGTATGGATTTTTATGTATAATTGCACATGCTAGCGTGTTTTCGACTTTATCAAGAATTGATTTCATAATTTTTCGATTAATGCTTTATGCATTACAGTGCACATAATTCAAGAATCTTACATAAATGCCACCTTTTCCAAAAATTTTTTCCAATTTCATGAACAAATTAATATTAATAAGAAAACCAAAGACACAAGTTGAATAAGTACATTATGGAAAAGAAAAAAACTTCACACATAAGTGCACCTTTATAAGTTGCTGCGTTTCTTGAAGCCTATTATTTAATATGTAGCAATTTGGTTCAGAAAAACACACCAGTAATAACTGATCGAAAGTAGAATTTGGATCAATACTTGGTGAGAAACAGATACTTTTTAGATACTTCCCATTTAAAAATAGGATATAAACGGAAAACTCTGCCGCGGAAAATTCAAGACAATACGCGATGAGTTCCTATTAAGTAAGAAACCGGTCTACTGGTTGAATTGCCTTTACCATACTATACAATACTCAGTTTATACTGATATATCTATGTATTTAATGGGTCAAGCATTTATATCAACACCGCAACCGTGACTAAAAGTAATGCAAGTAGTTGTACTGCCCCTATAAAATCCGTAAAAATATCTTGTAATCGCTTCAGTAGTGGCGAGCATATTATTCCATATGACTCCTTGAAAGTGGCATTTATCAAATATTTCCAAACTATACCTTTCTAAAACCTGTTATTTTATGTGTTAACCTTTTCACTGTGTATATAATGTCTATTAAATCATTATTCTTTAGAGCTGTAATGAAGTGGATACACATTTCATGTTAAAGATGATATAATTATATGATCCGTTTCTAAACGAAAGTGGTAATATATTTGTGTTTTTCTAAATATTTTGTAGTGTTGTGTCAACTAGTCTAGTTTTTTTTACCTGGTTTGTTTCTTATGATTTGTACTGTCAACTCTTATACAGTATGTCGCTATCATATTCCAGCAAATGGTCTGAAAGTTATTTAAGTTGTAGAAGTAGACTCAGAAGTTATGATGTTTGATTAATTGGTCAGCAGTAACGTTTGTATATGTGTAATATTATATTACAGTTAAATATTGTTTGTTGCGAAGAACTAATATATATGCAAGTATATATTAGGTGTTGCGAACCTAGTAACAAATTAGTTCAGTTGTGACCAGAAGGATAAACCAAAGGTAGCATGAACGGAAAGTATAATCTCATGCACATTCGTTTCGTGCTTACTGGCGACTCATCAGTATGAGCCGGTATTACGCCCTTTAACCACTATATATTTGGTAGAAGAATGTGGAATAATAGGACGGTACAATCTCCTAGACGAATGTATAAACCTGTAATAGTGAAGCTAACATAATCTAAAGTCAACGACAATGCGACTTCACTGCTAACTCACACTATATAATATATATACCGAGTCTGTAAAGGATACTAACACGATGGCTATTGTGTTAGTAACTGATACCTTTTTTGAAATCGATGAGTACCGGATACTAACACTATGGTTTCGGAGTCGGTACATGATACCAACCTGAAGGATATAAATTTATGCTAAAGTTCACCCAAATTGAGAATTACAACAATTTCCGAACACCTGTTACTCCAGTTAAACCATACACTCTGGCCTTCATCGATATCAGTTATCACATTTCGCGGTAAGCATGACATCATTCAATTCAATATATTACAGTTAAATACTGTTTGTTGCGAAGAACTAATATATATGCAAGTATGTATTAGGTTTTGCGAACCTAGTAACAAATTAGTTCAGTTGTGACCAGAAGGATAAACCAAAGGCAGCATGAACGGAAAGTATAATCTCATGCACATTCGTTTCGTGCTTACTGGCGACTCATCAGTAGGAGCCGGTATTACGCCCTTTAACCACAATATATTTGGTAGAAGGATGTGGAATAATAGGACGGTACAATCTCCTAGACGAATGTGTTAACCTGCAATAGTGAAGCTAACATCATCTAAAGTCAACGACAATGCGACTTCAACGCTAACTCATACTATATAATATATATACCGAGTCTGTAAAGGATACTAACACTATGGCTATTGAGTTAGTAACCGATACCAACATTATTGTACCGAAAAAGTACATGGTACTAACAATATGGTTTCCGTGTCGGTAACATGGTACCAACCTGATGGATATCAATTTATGCTATAGTTCACCGAAATTGAGAATTACAACAATTTCTGAACACCTGTTTCTCCAGTAAATTTATATACACTGGCCTTGATCGATATCAGTTGTCACATTTCGCGGTGAGCATGACATCATTCAATTCAATATATTACAGATAAATACTGTTTGTTGCGAAGATCTAATATATATGCAAGTATGTATTATATATATTACCATTCATAGCCAGTATCTGATGTTAAGCAATTATAAGGTAAAACGCCTTTTATTTCGAAATACTTTTCCTCTTCCTCTGTAGGGTGCACCAATTTTGCTATAAAACCATTTTAAGTTTGCAATTATTAACCCTACATAGTTTAAACATTGATAAACATTGAGAAAAATATCTTATCTCAAAGAAATTGTAAATTACTGCGTTGACCTTATTTGAGATGAATTTTTATTTTTCCGTTGTGGCGTATTTGAAATGCAGTAGTTAAAATATTTTATGGCACTAAAATTCTCTAAACCTCTGCTATACGTTATTCACTTCAGACTGCTGCATTAAGAAAATTTCTAAACTGTTATTTAAACTTGCAAACAATTTGCAATCTCACAAATGAGAAGAGTTAACTTAAGGGAAATCTTGCTAATTAGATAATTTTAAATATTATTAAATGTATTTTTTTCAATTCACATGCTCTTAGTAAATATGTCGAATTTCACGCATTTATTTCTGGTTTTTTTCACAATAGAGATGCCAAGCTAGTATATGCATATTTCCTTATTGATTTTTGCCATTTTATGTTGTCAGCAAGTTGTATTATAAGTGTAAATTGTTTTTTTACAGAAATTAGGTTAACTACATTACGTTGTCAATGTTATAAGGAATATTAGCACTGAAGGTATTTATTCACTTCTCCGCATTGATCTACTTAAGCTATCACATGCATTCATGCTCAATTAACTAACGTGCATATTATAAAAGCAGGGGTAATCTTGTCGATTAGGTTCTTGTTTTTTATCGTAAAGAAGTAAAAAATTAATAATTATACTATTCGCTTGATTCTGGTAGCAACACAAAAAGCAACGTTTTCGAACTTTTATCGTAACTTATTTTAATCTTTCCTTCCTATATCACCCATTAAAAAATGTAGGCAAAACAGGAAGATGAAGCTTGCCGTCGTAAACTGATGATGATTATGGAAGGTCAAAATGCTGCAGTTTGTGTGATTGTCGGTATTTTTATATATTGTGCGACTAGTTAGATATAAAGTGATTTTAGTTTACTTCAAGCTCACAAACTTGATTTAATTAATTTTTATCACAACCCACGCAATCAATGATTGTTTAATCGTAAATCTTATATACAAGTAGCGAAAGCTACAGAAAGTTTATTTCCTTGACTGCAATAGTAATTATGCAGCCGACATTTACAGTCAAATACAATAATTGCGAAACTAATAGGGGCGAGAGTCACATGTCGAACTTTTTTCCCTTATACATTCGATTGTCACTAGTCAGTTTGCCATCGTACTCTGATAAAGATCATGAAAGGTCAAAACGCGTCAGTACATATGACTGTCGGTTGTTTTGCTATATTTTGTGACTAGTTAAATACATTGGTATTGGTGTTTATTTCAAGCTCGCAAATTTGATTTAAAAAAGAAAATAATATCCCTATACATAAATAAATGTAACATGAAGCAACCTTTAAGACACTAAATTTGATTAAAATATTTTATGCACGTAGTAAATAAAATTCCTATAGAATTTGTCTAATCTTCATCGCGGTTGTAAACAGAATTTCTCAGACATATTTTACCAAAATTTTTTACAAAAGACAATTTTTGATTTCAATTCAAAAATGGTTTCCAACCGTATACATCTTGGTGATTGAACCGCACATTCAAACAACATTAGTTGACCGAATATGTTGTGCGTTTATGGTGTAGGGCTGTCACCCATAAATAAATAGCCGGGATTCATGAAACAAGTGTGTCAAGAAGTTGGCAGTTATATTTATGCTGTATGTTGCTTGCTGTAAATATTATTTATGATGTAGTTAATATATAAGCCAAAGGCAACTAAATAAAAACTACATAAACTACATTAAAAAATTTAAAATTATGTGCATGTTGTTGGTATCAATTTCACATGTTTCATGTCGATAATGGATTACTAGCCAATATTTTTAAATCTAAAATTAAAAATAAGTGTATTTTTCCAAAATGTAACTTTTTGCGACGTCTGCGAGGAAGCCTTAATATTATGAGAGTAAATATTCTTTCTTTCATGTACTGGCAATACTAGCAAAAATGATATATTCCAAAAATTATCACCTAGGACGAATATAAATAAAAAAAATAATAACAATAATACTAATGATAATATTAAAACTAATAATACTAGAGTAATAAAAATAATAATAATAATAATAGTATTATATATAGTTGATATAAGTTTAATTAAATTTTTATAGAGTAAACTAATATTTGTTTCTATGATTGAAATTTACTACGGAAATATAGATCAAGTTTATTTGCATACGTCCAAATTACGAAATTTGAATTAAAGGGAAATCAGCGTTAACAATTAAAGTAAAACTGGCTTCGATTGTGCTAGCCTGGTTAAAAACATTGAGTTATTTATTTTGACAAGATAATCATTGATCGGTATAAAATAACATTTTCCTTTAAATAATTAATACTTCAGACAATTTGACTTTATTTTTATTACTTGATATTAGTTTTGTTAAATTTATATAGGGTGCACTAACAAATTTTTCTATGATTGAAATTTACCATGGAAATATAGATCAAGTTTATTTGAATATGTCCATAGTACAATGTTTGAATTCCAGAGAATTAATCGTTAACAAATTAAATAAAAACTAACTTAAATTGTGCTAGCCTGGCTATAAACATTGATATTTTTATTTGTAATTTGCAAATTTACGTTTTGATAAGATAATCAATGATAGTTTCAAATAAAAATTTGTCATCGCACCATCAGACAGTTTGTCGTTTCGTGATGCCAAGACTGGGTCAAAGCCATCATTATGCATGAAAATGTACATTTTCTGAATAAAATCTACCGAACACTCAAAACGCAAGTTTTCTTGAGGAATATATTTCTCTTTAAACAACTCATATTGCTTTAAATGACAAATCTGTTTTTGGCAGCACAACCTACTTTAATTTGTTATCGATATTTCTTAATTTGAAGTTACATTACGTGGGCTGGACGTTTCAACTTTGAATTCTTGAAGTCATCTACAGAACTCATACATTGTTCACACATATGCTAGCAAAAAAGGACCTTGTTTTGTTTCAAAATACCTTCTGTGTTGCCATTTGTACGAATATTGAATGAGCTTTGAGGACGCCTTCGAAAACTCGATGTTCAAAACTTATCCAAACGGAATAAAGCAAACAACAACAAAATATAACATAAATTGCTGTATATAAAGATGAACAGAGCTATTAAGTGGCATTCCTTGAGTAAGCTAATGTAATTAAGACTTCTGCGACTTTATGACTGAATATTTAATAACCTTATGACGTATTTTATTCGTTAGATCAATACAAATTATTTTCCCTCCTGTAGCGCTATGATTATTCTATAATGACATATTGCGGTTGATTATTTGGAACTATATCTCTTAACAGATGCCATATATGCTCTAATTAAACAAAGGCTAACAAAGAAACATTAGTAAACAACTAAACAATTATTTAGCAATAAAAACCGAGGCATTGCCGCCCAATGGTTATAGAAACATATTCAGATCCAAGCGTGTCCAGGTTCAAATCCTGTCAGCAGCAAATTCTGGCCAGTACGTGATGAGATAGGAATGTGGATGAAACTGGTCTACAGGGTAAATTGGCCTTTTTAAATATACAATTACTAGTTTATACTGAAAAAATATGTACTAAATGGGTCAGATGTTTATATCAAGAGCGCGACCTTGTTATGACCGCTCGCGCAATCATTGTTTCAATAATGTTCCAATAGTTGGTGGAATTGGATGAAAAATAGCTGTAGCAAATGGAGATGTCACAACTTCAAACGAAAAGAATCCTAACTAAATTCCGCCGTAAGTTTTAATTATCTTAGCTGAGGAGTAACTTCTATAGACTTTACGGAGGATTTTTGTTAAGGCAACATTCACGTTAGCCTCTATCGGCTTTCTCCCTCGTTATCTCTAAATTATGACGGGCTAGAATCGTTCCTTTCTCAATTTTCCTGAAAAATCTGCAGTCGAATTGCGTATATATATATATATATATATATATATATATATATATATATATATATATATAGGGAAGAAAAAACATTAAAACCAAGTGGATAATGGCCTTTTCTTTCGAGAGAACCAAACGTCACTTTACAATCTGTCATTTTTATATATCCTGAGTTTTCATTTGATTATGTGGATGGCAAATAGTCTGACTCGGTTTTACTTCTATTTCTCGTTCGGGCTGATTAGTAAGTTTATATGCCTATGTGTGTAGGTGTTTGTGTGTAGGTGTTTTTCTCGTTGTATTGAAAAATGATATCTGAGAACAGGTCATTCATGTATTAATGGATTGAGTGGAAAATTTTGCTAATGAACATGTTACCAGAGCGGTTTAGTGATATCAACATCAGGACACGTCAGATTCGTACTACATAGGATACCGTCAAGCAGGTTTTCCTAAACTTGCCAACTAGAGGCGATCTACTAGCCTCAATAATTGAACGACTGTTAAATAGATTCCTCTACGGAAGTTTTTCCTAGTGTAAAAGTTAATATAAATATCAACACACAGAAAATCGTGAGTTTGAACTCCAAAGATCAATTACCAATTCTCTCTAAACACGCATAGTCTACAAATTCTCATTTATGTGAGGTTGCATATATATTGATCGAACGGAGTACCAATTGTTGAACAGAATCCAATAACCTTTACCACAAAAATTGCTAAAAAGGGCTTGATCGTGATTGTATTTCATATATAAAGTTTAATTTGATTTAATAAATAATCATTTCCATACGAGCTTGTTTGTACATTACATTTTCATAATTAATATGCCAGTTTTGAGAAAGAAATTAGTTTGCTAACGGCAGAAAATACCAGGTGTGGAAATAAGATAATATTTTTGAAATTTGTTTTGACGGTAACTAATATACAGATTTTCTATTTTAAATCTTGTGCATTTTATGTTTTCAACAGTAGTGCTTGCAGTGTAGATTCACTAATTCGACCATTTGGAACTGATGTTAAATCTGACACATCACCTACAGAGAAGTCGAATTTGTCGAAAGAACCGTTGTGTGTCCTGATGCAGTCACAGAAAACGCAAACCACCCTAGATAAACTTGTTCTTTCGAATGCCAAATCATCGTTATTTCCTACTCGCGTTAGCCGAAAGTCGAGTGCTGCATTCCGTGATGGCCATTCAAAACGATCAGCCAGTGAGAAAACTGAAAGAAGAGCCACTTATGGTAGCAAAATTTCACCGACTGGTTCAGGTGCTTTTGCGCAATTTTCCATAATTGAACAGGTGTGTTGCATATTTTAAACATAGTTAAATGTGTAAACGTGCGTCTGTCTTCATTGTGATGAGTTATTTTATTATTTTTTAATAACTCTATTTCATTTGATAAATTTTGTCACAGATACCGCCGACTTAACAAAATCGGCACAATTGTCATCGGTGTGTATGTGTGTGTGTGCGAAATTTGTATGAAAATGCCAGGAAAATGGTTACTTTGAAATCCAAGATAGGAATTATTTCAAAAAATCAAAATAAGTGTATTTTGAAATTAATAGATTTACATTGCCGAAATGTTAAAAATAAAGTCGGATTTAAAAAAAATTTTAATTGAGAAAAAAATAGTATATTTAGGCACAATTTAATTATAAAGCAGATATGCATAAAACAGCTAAAAAGGTACATAGTATTTTTTATTAGAATTCAACTCGACTGTTATTGCGCGCCTCAGTGTGTGTGTGTGTGTTTCCCGCTTCCTTTCTCTTATTATGTAATATGCGTGGTTAATCCAACTGAATACTCTATGCTTGGCGAATTCCATTAAGGAGAATACCAGATATTGCCAGCCGAGTTGATTTCTATCGTAAATAAGCTGAATCTTAGAGCCCTGTTTTAAATTCATACTGCGCAACATTAGTTTTTATTTCACCACACAATATATTTGTCAGCACAAATTGAATATGCACAAAAGTGGATGAACTAAAGTTATACATATATACGCAATACAATTTCACAATAATTGATTGCGGGGTTGGTGGTAACAATTCATTAAATCAAGTTTGCGAGCTTGAAGTAGACACCAATCCCATTTTATTTAACCAGTCGTTGAAAAACATAACAAAACTACCGCCAGCGGCAACGCACTGACGCGTTTCGACCTTACATGATCATCATCAGAGTACGACGGCAAACTGACTATCGAGGATCAAACCGCATTGAATATATATGGAAATCAAACTTGATTTAAAGAAGTCCATGGTGTTGGTTCCTGGCACAGGCTCGGTATATATTATATATAGTAAGTAGGCTTTGAATTCTAATTGGTGAAGACTTTACATGAAGTTGGATCTATTACTGCATAAATACACATTTATACAGGAGATTGTACCGTTCGCCTGTCCAGCATTCCTCATCGAAATATATTTTGAGTATAGGGCGTAGCACTGGCTACGACTGATGAGTCGCCAGTAAGCTAGATTTGCATTTTTACATGAAGTTGTAACTATCGTTCTTTCTGACTGGTATGTGATTCTTGTCCTATTTGAACTAATTAGTTACTATGTAAACAACTCTCAATACAAAAGTTTTAAAATGTTAAGCTGGATTAGATAAGAAAAATTACCAACAAACCCTAAAAAGTAACAAATATATCTCAAAATATGGCACACAGAATAATTTTGATCACGTTCAAAATGTAAACAATGACGTCATATGGCTCTACGAAAAATAAGTGGCCCGTATTGCAAAACTGCAAGACAGACAAAGCTAAGATGTGAATACTCACGACAAATTTACAGTTATGTTTGAATGAGCGAAAATAACACCATGGAATCCAATATATTGGTTGTTTACACTGGTGGAATTGGTATTTATTGACAATTGTAATTATATGGGTTACGATTTTTATTTATCATATATTAAAAAGTAAATAATTTACTTACTATCGCAATATATAATTTGGAGAAATATAAACCAAGAACTAATTGAGTTTAAGTCTAAAAAGCGGACCTGATAAATAGTCCCAAAATTTTTGGTCAGAAATTAAAATAAGATTCAAATGCAAACAGTTTCGCATGGTACTCTGATAACTCCGTAGTAATTTCGTTGAAAGCACAAATATTTTTGCTTGCAAGTTTCTGGATAAAGTCTATCTATTGCAACAGCCTCAAAATAGGATGGCAGGTTTGCACAGCTTGCATTAATTAACTTTGTATGTATATTTGCCATGGTTCAAAAAATTTGTAGTTGTTAAAGTTCGTGCAACAACAATCTTATTTTGCACCAACCAATTTGGTAAGTGCAATAACAACCGTAATTTAAATTTTGTACTTAATCTGCCTAAATAGGATTTTCCACTGTTTTAGTACGAATAAGAGGAACGTTTTGACGGAGTTACCTTATCTACCACAATATTAAAAGATCACACACGCTCGATATATCAACAACGGAGACTAATTTGAACGTAGGCACATAAATTGTATGCTTTCGGATAGATACTAAAATCTAGAGTTACTTGTAGACCAATTATTTCCATGATAAATTGCCAAATGTTTGGCTAACCTATTGAAGCCTGTAATGAATCAATTCTCTGAATACGGTTTCAAAGGTTCGTTTGAATTTTTTAAACATATGATTCCTTGATTGTGGTCGTTCAATGTTGGGTAATTATGTACTAATACTCCTTTAAAGAAAACTACTGATTTTGCGTGTAAGTAAGCGCGCGAAAATTTCCCAAGTGTTAATTTGAGTGAAACACATTTATAAGGATAGCTTTATTTTTATTTTTCAGATGTTCAATTCATTTTCAGTGGCCAACCCTACAAACAAATATATATGGTCTACGGATCGGTTCAGTTTTAACTCCGATCATGAACGAATTTTTTATATGCGTATTAGAAAGGATGAACTCCTAAATATTGAGTGAAGCAAAATTATACAACCCTTAAGTTGATGAAATATTTTTTGGTATGTGAATGCCGAATGCATGCTTTAGAACTTCTTAATCAATTCAATAAAGACTCAATAAAGACTAAGAGGTTAATAATCCAGCTTTTCCTAGTGTATTGCTCAAACTTAGAACTGACGGTTACAAGCGTTATATAGACACTTATCATATTATGTATACATTTGAAAGTATAAACTAAGCAATATATAAGTGAGTAAAAGCAATTCATCCATTAGACTGGTTTATCCTTATTGGGAACTTTTCAAGTACTATCCAGAATTTTGGCAAGTAAAGGACTGGAATCTAATCATTGCTCAGCGTGGAAAATTAAGTTGCATGCATACAACGTAATCTGAATTTATCCATTTGCAAAATCGATTATTACAATTTGTCAAAACCACAATTTGTCCATTTTTGTTTCTCAAAATTGTGCATAACCTGTCTTATCATGTTTATTGTCTAATTTATACTTGTCTTAACCAAATAATAAATGCATACTTTCTAAATATTTTCAAGCAGTAGCGAAATGATTATAATTTAATTGACAAAAATTATGCAGAATACTTAGCATCTTGGAACTGCTTTTTTATAATATTTAAAAAAGTGATATCTAGTAAACTTGTAGAATATTACCGTTCGCTGCGAAAAACAATCTCTACGCATAAAGCGCACACGCTATGCGATTACATCTTCTCTTAAATGCGCCTTTGGTATAATTTATACCCTTCAATATACACAATCGATTATAGACACGCAATCTTAATAAATAAATTTCATTGGGTGCCGTACCTTAACTAATTTGTAGTACTACCATGAAGTCCAATCCTGAACAGTGTTATTTTTTGACAAGCGAATAAAACAACTGATTACGCTTTAAGAGAATCGTTAAAATATAGTGCAAATTATTTTATCATAGGAAATATATTTATTAAAGTACAAAGGCTACACGGTTTTAACAAGATATTACGAACAATAATGTAAATTATAATTCAAGTAATAGTAGGGAAGAAACAAAATCTGTATTTAATATGAAATAACTTATCAAATAAACATAACAAGCCATATTAAATGCAAATGTGTTAAGGCACTTTCATTGGTAGCACCAATTTAAGAAAGCACGATTTGAATTTCTACATAGCTTAAAAACGTTTTCATTAAATCACAGTTTATATGTGCATACCCATATATTTAATTGAACTCGATTCGTTTTGGTCTGCGCGATAGCTAGGTGAAAGATTTGTGTTAACAAAATATTTAAAATAAAATTAATTTCTCAAATTAGCCCTTAATAGTTGATTTAGAAACTTCATTCGAATCTGACCTCCATTTTAGAACACGAAAAATTGCCTCGTACTAAAACAAAACCACTGGTCCAATAGACATTCTAATGTAGAAACATTTTGTGCGAAATGAAAAATATTTTTCGAAAATGAATTAATCACAGTTACCTGGTCAACATTTTGACTAACGCAGTAATAATTCCAGTTGTTTTCTTACTTGAACATTATATTTCGGCTGCATTTTCGGCAGCCTTCTTCAGTTGATCTATCATCACAATAAACTGATGAAGCAAGCACGATATTTCCTCCGTGAAAAACCTTATTTTGTTTGAAATAAACGAACGCTGAATACAAGGTCTTCTTGAATTATTAAATTGATTTTTTTCCTTTTATTTACTGTACAGATCGAATCAAATCGGACAAACAAAATTCGGCCAAATTTCGCGCGACTGCGGAATAAAAAGGCGCAAGCCTAATTTAGACAGTGAAAATTTGCTTTTAGATTCAATTTTGTTTTCACAGCTTAATTTATTAGATCTAAAAAGGCCTTGGGACCTTAATCAATCACACACATGAAGCGAAATGTGAATTGTGCCTAAAAATTTAATTAGCCCCTTGAATAGCTTTTTTGGCTTCATCATTAATTGTGTATCCTTTCCCAACGTTTATATCATGTATCACAACGTTCTAGTTAATGCTTCATTGCGCATTTCCATTTCACGGGTTCTAATTTATCTAAATTTGAGGTTTCTTGTTATGGTAACATACACATAGCACACCTCCGAACACAACAAAGATTGAAGACGACATAAATTTGCAAGTAATTACTTGTTAAATATTTATAACATAGACAATAGACTGGCCAGAACGTGATGAGTTCCTAATAAGTACAAAGTCGCTCTACTGGATGAATTGCCTTTTCTACACTATACAGTACTTAGTTTATACTGACATGTATAAGTAATTAATGGGTCAGGTGATTATATCAAGATCACAAACTCGATTATAGTAATAGACCGAAGGACTGAATTTGCATACGTCAATCTTCAATTTCCTGAAGACTAACCACCATTAATGTCCACTGTTTTCAAAGATACTTACCACAATAGAATATTAAATGAGCTATTTTCTTTTACTAAAACTCTCTTGTCGCTGTCATTACAATTGCCACTGGTAACATCAGGTACAATACTTATTACATAATGCATATTTTTGTTGAACATCAAGTTAACATACATGAACCCATCATTATGAAATACTTCTCAAATTGTTAGATTAATTATGTTATTCTTATTAAAATTTCTAAATAAATATTTCCTTAATTTTAATATTTAGGAAATACGTTCATGTGTATTAAATAGGACTATTTAATTAAAAGAAATTTTATTATTGATCCAGAGATGTTGAATGAAATAATAATGTGTTTGTGAGTGCATAAAATAGTATTTTCTCTAGAGTATATGCAATTTGAAATGAGAAACACATCATCTAATAAAGAACAAATTTTTCATAAAGCACGTTTATACAATGCAGTTAAAAATATCAATTTAATAATGAATAATACTTCCTCTATTTTTTGTATAATTTTGTGATATTTTAAGGCTAGGATAGCAAATGCAACTGCGCAAATCAAAATCGATGATGGTCAGATGTGTTCTAGTTTAGATTCTAATAAGGCCCAAACTGAATCAATTAATTCTCAGCTGTTATCGTTCAGACAACCAAATAATGGTGAAGTTAGCGTTGTAGAACAATTGAGTCCATCAGTGCAGAAAGATACTGGAGAATGCCGTGCACCAATGCCTAGAGAGCTTCTAATGGAACCTCCAGTAATATTACCACGGAAAACGGAGTCAAGTAATTAAAAAATATTATTTTCTTTAAATTACTTTGATAATAGCGCAGTTTGAAAAATGTTTCCATAATTAAGTATACAGACCCAATTTCATATTGTAGAAGTCGTATATTATGGTGTGCCATTCATTAGTAAACTAGACATTAACGGAAATTTTGCTACATTTTTCGCTGACTAGTTAAATACAATAGGATTGGTTTTACTTCAAGCTCGCAGACTTGATTTACCAAATTGTTACCACCATCGGCCAAATCATTAATTGTTTAATTGTGTTACCTATGTATATATGTATATAGGGGCACAGTTTTGAACAATAGAACAACGGAAGTCGACAATGATGATTGCATTGCATGACACTATGTATCGTCTATAAGAAAGTAGTTATGATACTTACACTTTGTGTTGATTGCAAGTATTGCCGAACAACTTGTAAGAATAACTCATGCTAAACTTTAATTGTTAACATTTTTCGACGCAACTTCCATCATCTCGGACTTCGTAGTTCAAATACATCCAAGATCGGCTTTCAAACTGTACTAAATTAGCATATAATAGTTCTACAATAATTATAAGCTGAGATAGCAAATATTTCGCAACTAATTTCAACAATCCCCGCAGATTTGTCAGTGATAAATTGACAAATTTTTAACGGCATACAACGTCGCATATTAGTCACTTCGCTGTGCATAAAGTACGGTTTCTTTGTCCAAAGCATTTAAAGACGCTGTGATATCTGTGCAGTATAACCAAATTCCAGTCCCTTTCAGAGTAAGGGTGGTGGTATCCCAGTTGTATCATCAAATTTCGTACTGGAACCGCCAGTAAGGCTGGCTATGGCCCGCCGTTCGTCTGGCCGGACATTTATGTATGTCTACGGATCGCACTATTGTTATAATTTTATCTGAATACTGTAGGAAATGCATTTTCTTCAATTAAATTTTGATAACTAATCCCGAGGTTGTTATTACCGCTTCGGTGTTAGCAGATTAGATAAGAAGTATTCGCTTTCCTTTAAACTAGCTGTTTTCTTCTTGTAAACGTTTTAAAAATGCCGGTACTGATATTCATACATTTTACCTCTTTCTTTATTAAAAAATTATTAAATTATTTATGAAACTGTTAATTAAATTAAACCGTTGCGTTTGGTATGTTGAACAACCATTTACTGGTTATTAATAACATATTTTTGTATTTTCCTCAAATGAATATTTAGCCCCTACTGCATGCACTCGTTCTGGATTGTTGAAGCAGCGTTCCAGTTCTCATTTAGAAAGTCGCCAGCACGCAGGCAAAACTCCTTCTGACGACTTAAATAGACATTGGTATCCAAAAAGGAGGGAAGACGGCGCATATGATGAATTCTGCGAAAAAAGAACGCCAAAGATGGTGATAAAATAGAGCTAATACTTTTTTAAAATTGGAAATTATGGTTTGCATATAAATTCTACTATCATTTAATAATTTGTTAAAATTTACTCATCCACACACATCAATATGTTGAGGTTGTAAACTATAACTTTTTAGCGAACGTCCAAATGTATATTATCTATAAATTTAGTATACTATAATTTTTTTATTTGCTATTTCAATTAAGAAACACTTTATGTATTGAAGATGAACGTCTTTTAAAAAGCATTTCTGAGACGCTTAGTTAAAATGGAAAATTTTATCGCCGCATATAACTATGACTCTATCATTGGACTATTTAAATGGTAAATTAAGAAAAGAAATAGGAATTAAGTTAGATTTTACATATTCCTTAAAAAGTAGTTTTCGTTTCTGTACTGCTATCATAGTTCGTGCTGATACCACAATTGATGGTTGCAGGACAACTGATAGAACTCATAGGTCGTTAAAATCTTTACTCCTTTACATTTCCAGAGGCACAGCTTATTTTTTATTTAAAATGGCATCGTTATGAAATTAGACTTCCAAATAGCCAAATTCAATCTGGCATCATAGAACAGACGCCACGCAATTTCTGAAATTGGTAGTGAATTGAACATTTATATAATTACACAATCATTGATTGCGCAGGTGACGATAACATCTAATTAAATTCATGATACGTGCTTGATATGAACACAATCCTTATTATATGCAATCATTTGTCAGAATAAACTAAGTATGTCTAAAAGACATATTTTACTGAGCTTTTACTAGCAGTGGCCACTTAACAATAAATAATAAAATAAATAAAAAGATTTTTATGTGCTGTCTAAACACATAATTTTGAAATTACAATCAACGATTTTGGCCACCTGCTAACTAGCGAAATATCACGCAACTTTGCCTACTGAGTTGTGCATTTACATGTAAAGCAATAAGGTTGTTTAAATGACAGAAGCAATTTCAAGAAAAACATTTTTGGGATGATTACATCACGCATGCAGCATGATTTCCGGTAGAAAAATACCAAACATTATGTGTCTAACAATTCTCAAAACATAACAAAACTACATTTAGTCTAACGCACAGACGTGTTTGGACCTTTCGTGTTCATTATCACAGCAGGATGGAATACTGATTTACGAGGATATGTGATTTGTACAACATCAGATACATTGTACTTGACTGGAAATGTTTGCGGTAAATGTTCTATGTAATTTCGAGGATAAACGTCTTGTAGTAATCACCACATGTACTTAAGCGATATATTAAGCATTCATTGACCGTATATAGCGGTTTAGCCCTCGTTAGACATTTTACCTTCATGTTCTGTTAATGATCATGGAAGGTTTAAATGCGTAAGTATGTGTGACGTAATGTAGTTCTTCTCTGCTTTGCTAATGGTTTGATTCGTTGGGATTGGTGTTCATCTCAAGCTAGCGAACTTGATTTGAATAATTTTTGTCATCACCCGTGTAATAAATTATTGTTTAATTATCTTTAGATATTTTATTTTTATTTATAATTTAAAAAAATTGGCTTTACAAGCTGTTCACTTCGCATCATAAGACTACTGAAGTTAGATTATTTTGCTACTGAATATATTTCATTTAATAGAACTACGATTATTTAACGATAAAATAGATAAATTTCTCTTTATTCCTTGCGCTCTTTTGCCATGTATTTACACGGTTTTACTGGGTTTATTCACCTAAATAACAAAATATTGCTCGTTTAGCTTTCCATATTGTTGTCCTAATTAATTTATTTCGCTCTTAATATGCATACATTTAACTACACAAATGACGTTGGATAGTATGTCGAAAATGTAATCCGATTCCATTTCACTCTGCTGGTTCGGTTTTGTCAACTTTACGTTTAATTAACGAGTCGGAAACTGCGCCAACATCAAAGCTATTCAGGATGCATAACATAAACTCGTAGACAAATCTATTAAAGTAAATCATATTTTCAAGCCACCATAATTCAAAGCGATTTAAAAATTTTATAACTAAATTGGAATATATTAAAACAAATAGGATATTATAAATATGTAGGCGTAATCTAAAAGTTTCTTTTTAATTTTAACAAAATTAAAATATAAACATTTTGATGTTTTAAAATGCAGAAAAAATGCTGAAAAATTATAGAAGCTACTAGTACAGAAACATATAGCCTGATTTTAAAAAAAACTTACATTACATTAAGTTGGCTTTTAATACCAAAATAATTATCAAAAATTTTCGTTTACTAACGGCCAGATTTCACTGTTGCAATGATATAAGTAATCGAAGAATTATCAAATTGTCAACGGGATGATAGAAAAAAGATATTTTTTCCATTTGCGAAATAACTTTAAATACCGTCTATATTTTTATAGAGAGACAAATTAAAACTAATTGCGAAGAAAAGTAAATTAATTCACGAATTGTATTATTTATTATGCTAACTAAACCAATCTCAAAAGTGTCATCTGCATCAATAGGGAATATAATAAAGAAAGAATGCATTGAATTCTAAACTCGATTATCATTCTACCAAATCATAAAACAGCAAAGCTTTTATTCGAGCCAAACGAACATTGATTATGCGAGCGGTCAAAAAAGTTCCTTTAATCAATATTAAGATCATGATATAAATACCTTTCCCATTATGTACATAAATTTGTCATTATAAACGTTCAATTCAATATCACGTTCCCAGGTAGTGTGGTGTCTGTTCTATAAAGACAGATTTGGGTTGGTTTGTAGGAACCGTTGGTCTAAAGGGATGTCATAAAAATCAAACTGAAAATTTTGTGTAGTGTGCAGCACGGTGACACAGTATTTAGAGCACCAAATTCCGAAGCAGACGTGCCCAAGTTCGAGCCCAGTCCACGGCAAATTCATGAGAGTACGTGACAAGTTCCCAACGAAGGTGAAACAGGTCAACAAGATGAGTTTCCTTCCCCACGTTATGTAATGCTTATTTTCTACTGATAAATGTTTGTGCGTAATGAGTCAGGTATTTGTATCAAGATCGCAATCTTGATTAAATTAATTTTATTCGTTGTTATAATTGATGTAAGGCGTCATCAATATATACGCTGACTAAACTCGTTCGACCGGATTTTGCAAAACAAAAAGCAATTAAATACTGATTTGCTGCATTTTTTTACGATTATAAACAATATTTTTCATTCCACTATTAGGAATTAATTCGGAACAACGAAAAGGTGGTCCTTATGGGGTTTCAAAATATTGAAGAACCATGGTGTAATTTATATATTGTATTTATATTTCATGAATTTATAAAAGTAAAATATGAATAGATATTTATTTGTTCATTTTTTTAAACTTATCATTTTATCTTTTTATCTATTCCAGTTAATGAAATAATTATTTAAAATTAAATTTTTATTGCAATAATCTTGCAAATTTACGTACATACCCTTGAAGTTAAGCGACAGAATATCAATATTATTGACGATAATAACAAATTAAAAATAAAACTAAAAAGTTCAAGTTATGTTTACGCTTGTCAGCATCTCGTAAAAATAAAAAATGAAATGATTTTGCATCTTGTTTTCGTAAGCTCAGTTCTGTTGGAACCTCTTTCATGATAATGTGTAACCTACGTAAATATCCATAACTTTCATCTGTAAGACGATTTTTTCAATGAATATTTCAATGTTTAAGACGAAGCAACCATTTTAAAATAGGCATACTCAATTTTCAAAAATACAGTTAAATTAATATTAGAGTTCGTGAATAACAACAAATAATTAACTATTAGTCCTAACAATAAAACTACTTTTGTTGAAAAATTGTAATTCTGTTTTGCGATGGTTTAGTAAATTATGTTTTCTTCGTTTCATGCTTTTAAATTAGATTAATATCAATTTTGTTCCAAATAGACTTCTTAGTAAATAACCTATGTCAAATGTACTCAATAAGACAGCCTGTTGCTTTGAGTGCAAGTAAATGCATTTTTACACCATTTCAAACGTACCACGTAAAATAATTACGTTAGTTTATTTCAGTGGGATCCATTGTTTAGCAATATTTTAATTTTTCATAAAATTGAAATGAACTTAGCGACTTTCATGTGCTACTACCAGGTTTAAAATTTCTTGTAGCCTATAGTAATTTTAACTTAGCAATGAAAATTCACTTAGTTGAAAAATCGCGCTATTTTGTTCTAGATGTAGATAAACTTAATTACTTATTAGTTTTGCGATTAAATAAAAATATGAGTGTAGAAAATTAGAATACAAATGTAAAAAAATAAAGTTAATTTAAAAATAAATCTAGTTTTGTGTCCTATCAGGAATGATGAGCGTAAGAATGAAACCTATCTACTAAAATACGGGGTCATTCCATATGATATTACTTACTAGGTAAAGCAACGGGAATCCGTTCAAACAGATGCTGTGTGTTCAGAAATTTGGAATATTTTTTTATTTAATACCAATAGCGAAATTTTGCAGCATATCGTGCTAAAATCGAAACATAGGCCAAATCTAAGCAACATTATTATGGCTACATAGAGGAAAATATTTACTCACAACATTGGATTCTATATCTCCAGACAAAAAAGAATTAAATTTTCTCTATTAACCATATATAGCTTATCTATGTAACACATTCACTTCATACTAAAATTACAATTAGGTTCCTAATGTTACTTTATTTACAGATAATATTTTAGATTGAGATATTTCTGAAAACATTTATTTACGTATTTATTAAGTTGGTATGTACTTATTTGAATTGATAAGCTGTGGAATGATGAAGATATCCAGAAATGACTGCATGAATATCTCGATAAAGACATGAACTGGAAGTAAAATAGCTTTTTAAATCTTAACATGGACCATGTAATTGGGTAACAACATAAAATTAATTCTTTGAACTATTAGCGTGAGGTATGCGATAACATTGGAAATCAGCATTGGTCTATTTTTGTACATTACTATCACTCTCTGCTAGTATAATATGAATTATCTAATGTAGTTAGACAAAAATTATGTCAATAATTATTGACTCTTTCTTCGATTATCAATTGCAAGATCTAATTGCTATCATTCATTGCCCGCATTCCTGGGATCAATGTTAATCAAATCGCATTCTACTATTTTAAAGAAGTATATGGATTGTCGTAGTTCAATGCTTCTGACATAAACATCGTTAACCATACCAAGAGTATTTTTTACTTAGACGATTCTTCTCAAATTTCTAACTAAAGGATATACTTTTTAATTAATATAAATTTTAACTTGACTTTACTATCACTATACCTTATTATGTTTTAATTTATTTGAATATATTGTTGTACACCAGGTAGATTCGGGAAAATCTAGCGAAAACAACTACCTGTTGCAAAGTGCAGGAACGCAAAATAACGTCAGAAAACAAAATAAGTGCGATTTATCCGGTATTGATGAGGACAAGATTCAGAATTCTGCAGCCGCAGATGCTACGAATCTAGGAAGATTTGTCAAAACTGAGAGAAGTAATGCTAAAAATGACAAACTGTACTCAGAGATTGGAGAATGCTCCATTATATCAGGTAAAACCAAAAAAGAAATTTAAGCATGCTTATGAATAATATTCAATAATTTTGACCAAAATCGTTTATTTGATTGAAGTCATTAAAATGTTCTCTCTCTGCTCTTAAAATTCCTTAATGAATCATAATAATTCAATAATACTTAATAGAAACCCTTAGATTTACTTTGTTTTTATCTATTTCAAGTTTTTGTGATTATTTTATTTCGCCCAATACATTACTAGTTTGTCACGTGTATTTGAGCTTAGCTTTCTTACTTTCCTTTGTTGTTCTTTTTTATTTTAAAACATTGTAACAAAATAAAAGTATATTTTGTACTTTTGGATTGCATTTGGAAATCTGGTATATTTTCCCTTCATATTTATGATCAAACTGTTTACTTTACTTATGATACTTACTTCAAATAGTTTTTCTAAATATTATTCTGGTGTTACGCTTCTTCTGATGTATTGTATTATTTTTTTAAATTGCAGAAGTTACGGAAATATAATTCATAGTAGCATTCAGATAGGAAAAAAATTAGAAATTTTATCATATACAA